>LPNX011164343.1:215455-295817 GCA_001517045.1 Pseudotsuga menziesii
CTGGAGACTCCGCTGGGGAAGCCTAGACTGCTGTAGGTCATTTCTGTTATCCTGACCAGTTTTGCTTGTGAGTCTGCTTGTGGTTTGTTATCCTGGATCTTGCTTACTTCAGTGTTTGAAAGTCTTAGGGTTTTTTCTTTGCTTTTTAAGAAAAATTTTATACCCATTCGCGGGTTGTCCTACTGGATAGTCGCGAGTATAAAGTTGCATTCACGGGTTGTTATACTGCACAGTCACGAGCATTCGCGAGTTGCACTGCTAGACAGTCGCAAATACTCCTGAAGATTTGGATTTTTAAAGAAGAGTTTGCTTGTGTCTTTTCTTGTTATAGTCCTTGTTTTCTGGGAAGACTTTCTTTAAGAATGCTGTAGAGTTTGCTTGATTTTCTCAAGTGATCACATCTTAGTGCTTTTTGAAAGCCATTGAGTCTTTTTACTTGATTTATTTACTGTTTGCATCCTGAAGCATTTGGCCTGTTTGGGTTCTTGGTTAAAGTGTCTTAGTCCAGATCAGTGATCAGGGTCTTGGACTCTGTTTTTCCAGTCTGCTTTCTGACAGTTGCTGGTTTGCACTTACCTTTTTAAGTTTGCAGTGGTTTTTTATCATTGTTTGCACCCAAGCTAAGTCCCTAGCTTGCTTCTCTTGCTGGTCTGTGGGTTCTGTCAACCTGTTTGTTTCAGTTTGTAGTTTATTTACAGTTCATAAGTTTCAAGTTGACTCAAACATAGTGCATTGCAGATGCATAGTAGTTTCTTTGAGCAATATTTAAAGTGAAAACAAAACATAGTTAGTCTTTTGCATTGTGATTTTTGCATAAAGTAGTGTTTGCTTCATTTTAAAAATATATAATCTCAGAAAATTACAAAAGCATAGGTTTAGTTTCTCTTATCAGTGCTTTAGTTCATCAATACATATTTGAAAAAATGAAAAGAAGTTTGTTTTATAGTAGTACTTTGCTTTGAATACACTTTACTTTCATTTATTTCTTGCTGAGTCAAAACACCATACAGTATATCACTTCCATTTCCTCTTGAGTAAGAAACAGCCCTTAAAATAACCGCATAAATTAAAATTTATTAGTAAGTTTTTATTTTTAGGGGCCTTTCACCTACTAGCTTAGGCTAGACTTGTGGGCTAGGGAGTGTAAACTTCCCACAAGTTATAAACTCAGACGTAGTGGACTGTTCTTTAGGTAAATCCTCGATTCTATCACTGTATCTGGGAAGCTCCTCTCAAACGAGAGTTAAGCACTAGGCCGCGTGGAGGCTTGGACAGAGGAGATAACCCTCTGAATCCTTGTCAAAGCATAACCCAGGACTTTTACACATCTGGGGATTCTGTCCTAGACAGAGTTTCAGGCTCAGCTACCCTGCCCATGTGTACGAGTTCGGCTTGCGACTGTCCCCCAAGACAGCTGGTATTGTCAAGGTAGCCTTTAGTCTCTTGTCTCTTAGGGTTCATACCTAGGTAAACCGGAAGGTTATTTCTGGTTCACCTTGAACGGGCTTGGAAGGTAACCCTTGTGGAAAGTGCAGGAGGGTGGTGGGTGATTCCTATGCTTGTGCCTAAGAACCCCTCAAGGACGCCAAGTAATCGTTCATCAGCTTTCTTCGGGAAAGCATATCTTTATACCTTGGTTTGATTGCTTGAGACTCTAGGATATTTTTAGTGTATGCTCTGTGGATTTGCTTGTGCTTAGTTGACCTTAGGGTGTGATTAAGTCAAATTTTTAATTCTGGAGGACCAACTAGTTAGAAGGTCAAGAAGGTTGAGAAACCTTCCTCCTCTCCCTGCATTGGAGACTCCACCTTTACCCCAAAGGCGGAGATTAGGCACAGACGGTTCTTTTGAACCAGTAGGAGTAAGTGAGGTTCTTGGTGAACCGGAATTGATAGCTAACCATTTTTATTTAGACACAGTCGAGATAGAAGAATTGCAGACTGACGAGTTTGCAAGAAATTTTAACTCTCCCTTGACTGATCTTAACGATCCTGTGATCATCCAAGTTAGACCTTTTAGTTCACCAGTAGTAGGTGTCCCTTTGAGTAGAGTCATGTATTCTGCAGAAGAGAGTGATTTTGTGTTTACCTCAACCCTTCCAGTTGAAGGGGTACTACCTCCCCCGATTAGTGCTCCTAGATCTAGTTTTCCTTCTACCCCTTTGACTCCAGCAAGCCAGGTGGTTCAACCACCGGTTCACTCTAACATAGGAGGTATTTCTGGTAACACGGTTGCTGGGATCCCCAGTATACCTACCATTCCCTCTTCCTTCCCTTACACTACTCAGAGTGGTCCGGTAGGATCCTCGGCTTATGTCCAAGGATTTCCTTGGAATGGGGGGCATATCCCCCCATCCAGTCCATACGTAGGTCCAACTCCTTCATATGTAGGAGTGCAGTTTGGAGGCAACACCTCTTATGGGCAAAGCTTCCATACTCCTATTTCTGTCCCATACTCGAGCTCTCCCTTCTCTTTGTTTAGCGGAGGGATACCTGCTCTAGTCTTTCAGATCCCAGCTTCCATGGGGATGGCCCGAACCACTTACACTGCACCTCCCACCCAAAATCCGGTGGCCTACGGATGGAATCTGTTTCAAAGAAACCTTCCCACTTCACAATCGGTGTCAGGGGGCAACCCCACCTTTACCTATGGGAATTTGGGGGCGGTACCCTCTAATCCCCAAGCTGGCACATCTAGTGCACCGGTTAGGCCCAAACTTCCTTTTCTGGCAACTTTGAACTTGCCAAACTTATCCAAATTGAGGCATGACCCCTTATGGCCACCTGTTCCCACCAAACTGCCCTCGGACATCCCTAAGTTCGAAGGTAAGGCTGGTGAAGATCCTGGGGCTCATGCCACCACCTTCCATTTATGGTGTTCTTCCAACTCATTGAATGAAGATTCAATGAGATTGAGGCTGTTCCAGAGGAAATTGACTGGAACTGCGGCAAAATGGTACATTGAGCTGCCTTCTGCTGCTTTTAGTAGTTTCTAGGACCTAGCTAGTGCTTTCCTTAGTCACTTTCAGCTTCCAGTTCGTTACGATTTCGGAACGGATTTGTTGTCTACTTTCAGACAAAACAAGGCAACCCACATCTTGGATCATATCCAAGAGTGGAGGAGGCGAAAGAGTCTTATCAAAGCTACCATCCCTCCTGAGTTTCTATTAGAGTGGTTCCTTAAGTCATTGTTGCCATACATTTCTAAGGATGTTTCCACATCAGGAGTGACTAGTGAAGAAGAAGCCATACTCAGGGCCCAACAGTTGGACTTGATTTATTCACAGTCTGGGATTCTATATGAAATTATCCATGAGGCACAAAGGCCTTCACATGAGGATGAGAAACCTAAGCCTGGACCCTGGGCCGATGGTGTGGTTGGGTCCGTAAACTCTCCCACTGTAGAGTCTTTGACAAAACAACTTCACCAATTGTCTGTCAAACAGTCTACGGTGGAGGCAGCAAAGGCTTCCCCCTCCTCCCAAAGTGCAAATGTTTTTGCACAAACCTCTTCGAAGGGCAATTAGCAGCCCGGTGGGAAGAAGAAGAAAGGTAAAAAGGGAGAGGGAAACCAAAATCAAAACAAGCCAAAGCCTGCAAACAATGCTAATGGGGGCAAAAAGGAAAAGAAGAAATTCAAGTTCCCTTATAAGTTGTGCTAAGGGGACCACCTTACTCATCTTTTCCCCCTCATGGAACAAGCTCAGAAGCTATTACAAGCTCAACCACCGGCTATCCTGAAGGATCTGTTTCCCCAAGGGCATAATTCTGCTTCAGCTTCTACCGTAGCAGGGGGCACTCAAGCTGCCTCTGACCCCAATTATATCAACATGGTTAGATCCTCAACTTTGTTACAAACCAGGAACAAAAAATATGAGAAAGAGACCGATGAGAAGGTTAAAGCTGTAGTTGAATCTTCCAACCCTCTCACTATAGAGAAACCTACAGAAATAATGCCAAAGATACCCAAAGGTGTCTTTAAGAAGACTTTACATAACCCAAATGCCCGAGCTGCTTCTAACTACTCTGTGGTTGAAGACTTGGCTCAGACTCCGTGTGCAATGTCAACTTTGGAGGTGCTACAAAGCTGTCCTGCTCAGCGAGATGCCCTCTTAGCAGCTTTAGGTAGAATGGACTCCTCGAGTCTCTCAGCGAAATTTAATCTCTCTGATGTTAAAATTCGCCTCCCTTACCATGTAGCTCTATCGATAGATGTTGTCCATGGTGGTAAGACCATTAGACGAGTAGTTGTTGATGAGGGAGCCTCTACTTGTGTTATGTCCCTGGCCTGTTGAAAAGCTCTTGGATCCCCAAAGCTATTCCCATCAACCACTTTACTTACTGCTTTTGATGGAAGGTCTTTCCGTCCACATGGTATCCTACCAGCTTTCGAGATTAAGTTGGTTGGCAAAGCAGTGTCTGTTGAAGTCGAAGTGATTGATGCTCCATTGGACTACAATTTGCTTCTGGGTAGGAATTGGACTTATGCAATGTCTGCTGTTGCATCTGCTGTCTTTCGTGTCGTGGTTTTTCCACATGAGGGAAAGGTGGTCACTATTGACCAACTTGATTTTACTCGAAAAGGCCGCTTAGAGTCTAAAGATTCCACTGTGCCATTGGTTGATCAGGCCAAAACTACTGCACAGAGCTTGGGGGTTGGAATGTACGCATCATTGATGGGCACATTCGATATTCTAGCTCCAGTCCTTTATATCGATTCTACTACTGTAGGGAAGTCCATTGATTCGGTGGTCGATAGGACTGATCCTTGGGTCCTCCCAACCCCTCAGGAACCGGAAGTGCCCTTATCTGCAGTGGAAGTGGCGTATCAAGCTATTACCCAAACCACTGTAGATCCCATTCCAGATCCTCTTATAGTCTCAGATGATCTGGAAGAAGTTTATATGCCCGCATGGGTGGAAAACTCTTTACATTCCATAGATTGCTTAGACACTATTTTACCTTCAGATGAAGCTATTCTGGAAGCTATGTGTTCACGTGATAAGATATGTGAGGATCTTCATCACCGATCTTATTTCCTTCCAGAGCTAAGCAAGATAGAAAACCAAGAGTTTCATGTGAGACTGTCGGATGATGTTGATACACCTGTCAACCCATTACCTAGGGAAGGAGTGTTTGCCGAGGGGAATATGGCAAACATTTCCGCTACTATACCGATCAACATCTCTGTAAAACCAGATGTCGTTTAAAATATCTATATAGGTGCAAATTCTCTCCGGAGGAGATTGCCATTTATACTGCCCTTTTCAAGGAATTCCGTGATATCTTTGCCTAGTCATATGAGGAGATGCCAGGCATTGATCCATCTATTGTTCAACATGAGATCCCAACCTATCCTAATGCTAAGACAGTTCGGCAAAAATTACGCCCCGTGAACCCGCGTAAAGCGGCGGCTGTGAAGGCAGAGGTTGAAAAGCTGTTGAAAGCAGGTTTTATATATCCCGTAGCTTTGACTGAATGGGTGTCCAACCCAGTTCCTGTTGATAAAAAGAAAGGGACTATTCGCATTTGTACGGAATTTCGAGACCTTAACAAAGCTTGTCCTAAGGACAACTACCCTACACCGTTTATTGATCAGATCATAGATGCATGTGCAGGTAGTGAGGTATTCTCGTTTATGGATGGTTTTTCCGGCTACAATCAAATCCAAATCAAACCGGAAGACCAGCATAAAACTGGTTTTATTTTCCCTTGGGGTACATTCGCGTATAGAAAAATTCCCTTTGGATTGAAAAATGCAGGGGCAACCTTTCAACGAGCCATGAACTTTGATTTTCACGACATAAAATCCATTGTCGAGCCTTACCTGGATGATCTACCTGCTCATTCTCGCAAGAGGATCCAGCATCCAGATCATTTACAGTTGATTTTTGAGAGATGCAGATACTATAAAATTCGCTTGAATCCCCACAAGTGTGTTTTCTGCGTCGAATCAGGCAGATTGCTTGGATTCATTGTCTCTAGTAGGGGCATTCACGTGGATCGTTTAAAAGTTGAGGCCATTATAAATCTGCCTCCTCCTCGTTCACTTAGGCAACTTCAGAGTTTACAAGGAAAGTCTAACTTCCTTCGACGTTTTATCGTTAATTATGACAAGATCACAAAAGGTTTCATGCTCCTGCTTAAACAGGACACCCCATTTGTATGGCATGAAACTGCACAACTCGCGTTCGAGGCATTGAAAAAAGCCTTGTTGTCGGCTCCTTTATTACGCCCGCCAGATTATTCTAGGGATTTTTCATACATTATATAGATACATTATATAGTTATTCATGTGCTACCTGACACAACTGAGCTTGAGGAACGGTTGCTCCATTTAGAACACCTTGATGAACAATGTAGAGATGTGTTGACTGCAAATCAAGCTCATAAGAATAGGGTTAAATCTCAATATGATAAAACAGTCAAACCTCGGGTTTTCTTTGAGGGGGAACTTGTCTTGCTCTGGGGCCAAGATAAAGAGCCTCTGGGGGAAGGAAAATTCAAGGCTATGTGGTTGGGACCCTATGTTGTGTCTAAATTTTTGAGTAAAGGCGCATATGAATTAGTAGATTATGATGGGAATAAGCTGCCTGAGCCTAGAAATGGGCTCTACCTGAAGAAGTACTATGCCTAGGCTTAGCACTTTTTCTTATATATTAATGTATGTATTTTTATGTACATTAGGTTGTTAGTTTCATTTTTTATACTATCTGCTGGTTGTTGCAGATGTCTTCCGAGATGTATGTACGTTTTTCTGATGGCGCCAGCCGTCATACTTGTAACCTAGCTTCGGCAGCATGGGTTATCTATTCCCCTTCAGGACAGCTTGTTGCCGCGGGTGGCGCTTGTCTAGGTCCTGCTTCCAATAATGTTGCTAAGTATAGGGCTGTAATTGAGCTCCTTTGGGATGCTTTGTCACGAGGCATCACCCAACTTGAAGTCCATTTGGATTCTCAGTTGGTTGTTTCCCAGCTCAATCGAGCCTATCAGGTGCGTAATCCTACATTGTTACGTCAGTTCATGCAAATTCATTTACTGGAAAGACATTTTGAAGTTATTACTTTTAATCACATTCCACGAAACCAAAATTCATTAACTGATGCATATGCTAATTATATTTTGGACTGGCATCTCACACACATTCTATAAAATATACAGCAAATACATAAGAAACATTTGTAAATAAGCGGACAACCAAACACAAATATATATATGTGTGTGTGTGGGTGTGTGTGTGTGTGTGTGTGAGTGTGTGTGTGTGTGTGTGTGAGTGTGTGTGTGTGTGTGTGTGAGTGTGTGTGTGTGTGTGTGTGAGTGTGTGTGTGTGTGTGTGTGAGTGTGTGTGTGTGTGTGTGTGTAAATATCTGTCATAGATAGGACAAGTCTGATCCGTAGATCCCATCATGTACAAAATATACAAAAAGTGGATCATCATCCATCAAAATGCCCTAAAACTAAGCCTGCCCGCCATGGCCGCTGGGACCTCCTTGGTCCCTGTGATCTCTGTGCCCCCTGGCTTCCTCAGCCTCCTCGGCTTTGGCAGCCTCCACCGCATCCCTATATACACATACTACTCTAGCTACTCATCTGAAAAGACATAGCCAGGCCGATGGAACCCCAACTACTGACTCCTGCATAGCTAAAGGGAGATGCTCTATCTGTATCGTAGGTACTCGCTTAGTCACCTGCCTAGCTTCATTTCGAGTACTCTGATCAATCCTGGGTCTCCCCCTGCAACAGGATGTACGAAGGTATGTGGGTGCCCTTCAGGGCGGACTGGTCCAATATTTGCATTTTGACACATAAATAGGGTTTAGACTTGTGCATATGTATATATCCTATCATTTGAAAATCCATAAAAATTTGATAATGATAAAAAATAAAAAATGACTTACCCATCTCTCCCCATGCTCCTCCTGGAGGGAGGACTAGGTCGGTGACACCTCGGAAATCTAACCCGGCGTATGGAAACTGCTCCAATGCCGGCACCTGTCATTCCCACCATGTATAGAAATCATCATCATACATGCTATGTACTACATCTCCTCCTCCTTGACGGAGGAAGATATCTCCCCACCGGCTCAGCCTCGGGTGCCGTAGATGTCGGACCTGTAATGGTATAGCAGGGCTCATAGCTGGCACCCTCTCAAAGAAGAACACTACCAGTATACTAGCATAGCCAAAGTTCTTCCGTCTTCCCCTCCTACAGTCGGATAATTGCCTCTTCATGATGGGGGCAATTCCCGTACACCAATCAAAGAGAGTACCTCTAAAGCAGTCCACCGCCACTGTCATCTGAGTCCTGGTGGCCATGTGTAACCCTGCTGACTCTGAAAGTATGACAATGGTACTGGCCAATACCTAAAGTGTAAGATCCTGAATATCTGCAATAAGAATGCTGCTGCCTTTCTTTTGAGTACCAGGCCTGCAGAATACATCGACATAGTTCTGGACACTCAAGGGGTCTCCACCCCTGCCAGTGCCTTCCAGGTTCACCGGTGCTCCCCGATGCGACAACCCGGTTATGAAGTAGATGTCTTGTGTGGTAAGCTCTAAAGTCTCACCTTGGATATTGAACATCCCCAGGTCATGGTCCCAATAATGGACTAAGAACTCTAATATGCAGACATTGGCCCGCATAGGCGATGTGCAAAAGAACTTGAGAAGCCCACTAGTCCTCAATGCTTGGATAGTAGGCGGGATTTGGAGAGCCACTTGATCCATCGCTTCATGTTCCCTCTCTCTCCACTGCAGCACCATGTTTTTCCTGACAAAAACATACAATTTGATTCAGTATTCCATAATAAAATTTAAAAAATTTTGACTATTTTTAAAACATTTGACCTATCACGCAGCATTCGCGACTGTCCATTGTGACAAGTCGCGACCCATTCGTGACTTTCCTGTTCAGCAACTCGCGAATGGAACTCGTATTCGCGACTATTACGCTTAGCAACACGCGAATACATTTCGCCACATTTTAGGTTGATGAAAAATACTGAATTAACCCCTAAATTCAAAATTTGTTTGGATCAAATTGAAGAGCTAAGGATGTAGATTTACCTGGAGCTGATGGTTTCTGAATCCGACGGTCCAATTGTCCACAGCGATCAATCAAAGATAGAGGGTAAACTTTCCTTTTTTGGTTCAAAAAGTGAAAATGGTATGAAATGTTTTGATTTTCAAACTATTTATAGAAATAAAATTTTGTAAAGTGGGTCTTTTTATATAGTTTGAAATGACAATTAATTAATATCACCTTCTTTGTACCTTGGAACAGGTTTACCAACTTTTACAAAGTGTTGATGCTTCTATAGGGTGGTTTTTGCTCTTTCCAACACATGTTGGCATCTTATCACTCCACATTAACCTCAATAATCAACATTTTTGCCACGGACTATGGTATTTTAACCCATTAGTCCCTTGTCTCTACCATTGTTCTTCCGTGGCTAGGATCCCTTTTCATGAGTATCATTCTTATATGCCATTGCCATCCTTTGGTACTCATTCCGTCACTGTTTCAGGCCCAGGGGTTTCCTCATAGCTATTTTTCACACCAAATAGAGCTTCTTATGAACCTCTTTTTACAAGCTATCCATTTATAGGACTCCCCAACCTTATGGAGTTTCTTTAGGCCCAGGTCTGACTCCTTCAAAACAGACTTGACTGCCGAGTTATCTCGTCCGTTCAAGCTTGTTAAGAATATGTTAACGGGCATCCGCATTGGTGGTAGGTTATCTCTTTCTCGGACCATGCAGAATAATACGAGAAAGGATCACTCTCTTTTCCTCGGAATTGAGAAGAGTATTCTCAGGTATAGGTTTATCACTTTTCCGGACCTGAGGGACTAAATTTACGGAAAAGGAACACCCGGTTTGAGCTTAGTTTTCTCTTTTTCGTGCTTTGGACCCAAACATGAAAAAGATTTCGAGTGTACTTTGTGTCTTTGTCATGCTCGTTAAACACTAAAGAACAAAGCAACGATTTTATTGTTGTAAGCCCCATTTCTCGTAACCAAATAGATCTTTCCGAGTGATCTTGCTTTCCTTCACACTCGTAAAACTCAAGCTATTTATGCTGTTTTGGAAGGAGCGTTGGGTAGGTGGTAATTTAACCTTTTTCGGACCTTCCCGACTAAGTACGAAAAAGGTTCACCTTTTCTTCTTTGGAAGTTAAGAGAGTTCTTCTGTGGTTTGTTTTATACTTTTTCGGCTTCAGGAGACTAAATTGGACGAAAAAGGACCCCCTGGAGTCTTCTTTGGCATTTTCAGACTCTCTAAATGTGAAAATACCGCATGAGAATGTACTAGTTCGGGCTCATTAAATCCACAGATCAGTGTATCAAGCATTATTTTCCCATCTCTTCAAGCTTGTTAAAAAATGAAGAGGGAACCGAGTTTACTTTCCTGGACTCGTTAAAACTTAACAGGGAAGGTAAGGAAGAAGTTTTCTCTTGTTTTCAGTAATGGCAGCATGTCATCCTTGAACATAGCACTCTTTGCTTTCCGATATCCATGTTTCAGTATACACTTGTGTTCAGCTATCACTTTGAGTTTTGACTCCTCTTCTTGTCCATTATACCTGGGGAATCTGCTCATGTCTCCTACATGGCAGATAAGTCTAGTTGTTCTATCTATCCGTTGTATGCTGCCTTGGGTCATCTCTGTGTCGTGCTCACTGTTCAAGGATTATACCTAATGTCTGATCTATCACCTGATCCCATCACTGTTGTATCTGTTATCCATTTACTTGTGTCTCCCTTCTTTTGCCCAGTTCCTAGTCACTCTTGTGATCCGTTGGAGGATCCATTGCCTTCCTTATCACAGTATGGTTCCATTTTAGCACCTCTTGATGACAAAGACCTAGATTTTTGATGATAGTACCTCTGGATTCACTTTCATCATTGGTGAACTCCTTTGCTTCAGTTGTCAATTATCACTTATTGGTTGACAAACTGTTGAATCCTCTCCATGTTCGACTTCAGCTTACCCTTATTCACATGGCTTGGATTGTACTGGTTCTTTGGGATCATTTATGAAGACCTTAGGCCCTCATTTTGGGCTAAGTTGCGCAAGACCATGTTCTATTCTGATATCCAGCTCCCAGGTCTTTGAAGACTCATCATTATTGTATTGTGGCTTCGATCCACCTTTGTAAATATACGTGGTTTCTACCCGTATCATATGATGTAATCAAATATTGTAAAGGAGCTAGTGTTCCAATAAATTGAACATAGTATCCTCAGATGTAACTTTGTATATCACATTATTATGCATTTGTTTCAGGTACTCTCTCTGCTCCATTGGATTTCCGAGTTTCTCCAGAGTTAAATATTATAATGTATTTCGGCCATTGTTCCCCTCTGACCTCACACATTAGGGGGCATCTGTTATACACCTGAGTGGCACCTCTCCATCCGAGTGCTGATATCCCTCATGTCGGCACACAAAAGGACACTTATGGATAGAGGTTTTCCCTTAACACTATAGCTTGGCTTGTCATGAACTACATTCTACCTTCATCCAGCTAGTTACTTTGCCATTTAGCCATATTGGGATGTATTCGCGACTCTCATTCTTGACAAATCGTGAGTCATTCGCGAGTCTCCTTCACAGCAAGTCGCGAATCCTTGTATTTGCGGGTTGCGATTATACAGAGTCGCGAGTCATTCACGGGTTGCTCTACTACATACCCGCGAATGTATTTCTTAACATGAAAACACAAAATCACGCACTAATGGGAGTTTAGTTAAGTCATTTTACTTAATCTCCCTAACTGCTATAACCTCCCTAACCTTCGAGAATTGCCTTATTTCACCCATATAAATATAGGCCTTGGGGAGGGTTGTAGGGACTTACACTTTTGGAGCAAATTTATGCTGGTGGATTTTTTTACAGAAGTCTTTGGAGCAGTGAAACTCAGAATCCTTTGGTGACAGAGGAGTCCTTGTCTCAGACGTTTGGTTGTACTCTGAACTTTCTCATTATTGATAATAAAGAGATTACTTCTTCCACATGTGTCTTATATATCTTGGTTTGATAATTGTTTATGCTTCAGTATTTCATATTTGAATTATCTAACCTGCTAACATATATATATGAATCATACTATATCTGGAAGATTGTATCTGAACAGGTGAAAGAGGAGTGAGCCTTGGAGACTTTGGAAGTGGAGCAGATCGGAAGAGGACTAGCAAGGATCGAACGTCCTTTAACAAGTAAGTTCTTCTAACCCTCCTATTTCCTATTCTGCATTTTAGAAGTCAATTGTCTGCAAGTGTTTGAGTATGTTGGTAACCCCTGACCTACGATTATTAGGTGCATAATCCCTTACAACACCGGTCCACTGATTTTTTGTATTATTGACTTAAAATATGAAATGCAAGTGCCTAATTAACAATGCAGGGTGATAAAGATGCAAGGAACAGTCACAATGTGATGCGCGGGTTCTTACCTCTCGTCTTGAGGCTCACAAGCATCCAAATCGCATACAACAAGAAGAATAAACTAACTACCTAATCTATCCCTAGGGAGCAGGATTATCATTCATTGGTGAGTAATACATTTTGTACATGCAATAATGAAAAGTTACAAATAGCTGACACTTATTTCAAGACACATGAACAATTTGCAAATTTTTGAACAACCAGTCAGGCAATTGTTTTATGAACACCATTCATTACTCACAGTGGAAAACATCCCAAAAAGATACTGAAGAACATTCAACAAGAACATAGGTTCAAGAAGTTAAATACTCTCGCAGATGATGAAACACACCTGAAAACGAAATAGTTCCCCTTCAACATCGTTCATTTAATCACATTGATACATTCCACATTTCGCTTTCTCCAGCAGGAAAAATATTTCAGCTTCTGATTGTAAAACGAAATAGTTCCTCTTACAAACAAATGGTTTACAAGTTCTTCAAGGGAAAAAGTTCCTTTCTAAATTCTAACTTTCAAGTATTTAAACTACAGCAACCGATCGTTTGGGTTGCCCCCAATGTGTGACCTTCCAGTTCTTCCAGCGCTTCATATTCTTCTACGTTGTCTGTACGCACTCATGAATCCTTTAGTATCGGACAGACAGTCATGTGCGCCGTTAGCATTATTGATTTTGTCTTCTGCTTCGACGACCCTTTTAGATATCTGGTCGATTTCATTTTGATCCTGGCCAAACTGTTCCTCTACGTCTTCACGCATCAGTCCCTCACGTCCACCTGTAATTAATCCATGTGCATTATTTGCATTATAAAACAAAGCAGCCGATTATACAAACTAAAACGGCTACTCCACAGGAAATGGCCAGGTGCATCACGGTGGAAGTCGGAAGGATAGCAACAATGGAAAGCAAATGGCTTTCCCGGCCGCAACGACGGAAGATTCAACGCTACCGGCATGTGACGGGAGGGCGAGAAAAATTTGAATTGGAAGTCGGTCGGCTTTCCCTTTCGGAAGCTCAACTACTTTCCCAGCCACAATGACGGACGAGAAAAGACTAAGACACGCGACCTTCGGGCAAGAAAACTTTAAATTGGAAGTCAGCCAGGTTTGAACATTGAAAGACGAACGGCTTTCCCATCAGCAACAGCGGAAGAGGAATGGTTTCGGGTCCACGGCTAAACATGCAAACGTACATCGACAAGCGGATCGCTTTGGGCTTCGAGCGCTTAAGTGTTTTGGGATCCGCAACGACGGAAACGAAAAGGCTTCGGCTTCCAATCAAAACAAGAAAGATTTCCGATCAATATAAAAATTCTAAGTGCTTAAACATCTTTAAACTCAGCAAGTGGACAGAAACATGTTATACCTCCGCAATGACAACCACAATACAGGATACTCGGTTCGATCAACAAGCGAAACCAAACTCAGAATCTGTGACTCACCATAAATTTCAAACGTAATCAAGATTCGAACCTTGGGCGAGAGTTAATATTTTATAATCATCTAAGATTACAACATGACCAACAACTCAAAGGATCCAAGGATTAAAACAATGCAAAATCATGAGGAGGGGCCTGAAATTTAAGAAATTTGGGGAGAAATGTCGCAACTGCAACAATTGGCGATTACCTGGTGAAACTAGATCTCCGGGCGATTAATATTTGAGTGACAGACTGTTTAACAACAAATGAATTCTATCGAATTCTTCCAGCTATCTGGATTTCTCGAATGCTGGAAGTGTGTACCTTTAATCATTGATAATAGTCCAATTTGGGAGAGTGGAAACCAAGAATCTCAAGTCTAGATAACTCTGTTGAGGCCAAAAGATGAGTTTCATTATTACCCTTGTCTTCAGGTAGTTGACAGCTTGGTCACCACAGGATTGTAGCACATGGTAAACAAAAATATTCGTTTGTTCCTCGTTCCCATGCCATTTTAGCACCTTTTTTGGGGGGGCTTTTGGGCTTTTGTCCCTTTTCATATGAGTCCTCCTGCATGCCTTTCTTACTAAATTTTAATTCAGGATCCTCTATCCCATAGTGTCCTTTTGTGTGAGTGGTGTACTTCAAGTTTCAGCTCACGGACAGAGAGGATCTTTTGGCAATTTAGTACTTATGATTCAGCGCCTGCTTTGATTTATGATGCTTTCATAGGAGTTTTGACTCTTTATTTGCCTATTGGAATTCGTTTCTTGGCATGGGATCATTTATGTTTAATATACTGTTCACCTTTCTCCTTTCCATGGGTCTTCTGATGTCGCTCCTTAGAACATTTTAAGTGTGACGTGGATGGAACCCCAACATAGTATTCCAGACTTTCTGAATCTGGTTTATTTCACAGGGATTAAGGGGACTTCAATGCACACAGAATTATTCGAGAAAATGACTAAACTGGAAGAAATTCTCTTATACAAACAGCAACCCACAGTCTGATCACTAAATTGTTTATCATTCCCAAAAAATTTGATGTTCCCTATGCAACCCCGGGTTCGTCCCCTTTATTGAAATCAAGACAATCAAACTAAAACAAACTGAAAAAACATGACGCAAAGACAGCCAGATGAATTATTTATATACAAGACAGAAGAATTCAAACAAACTCAGGAAAAATAAGGCTTGAGAACCAAACCATTCACTGGCAAGTTCTCTTCCCACCCCTGTAGATCTTGCAACTTGTAAGTAGAAGGGCCAAGTTTTGCTGCAATTTGAAAAGGGCCTACCCACAACTGCTGGAATTTAGTGTGCTTTCCTTTCTCATCATGGGGGTGATCCCATTTGAGGACTAAATCTCTTACTTCAAAGTCTTTTGTTCCAGCTTTATGCTTGTCTAACCATCTCTTAACTAACTCTTGTTGGTGCTTAAAGCGTTCTCTGGCTTTAGATCTAGCCTCTTCTGCTTTCAAGAGATTATATATTCTTATTTGCAACACTTCATCATCTGACCCTCTAGACTCTTGAGCTAGTATGGAAGATGGTAGCATGATATTGGGAGGAAGGATGGCTTCTTTACCATAGACAAGGGTATATGAAGACAATCCAATCGCATACTTGGGGGTGACTCTATCGGCCCAAAGGGCATTTGGTAATGTTGAGTGCCAACTCCTCTGGTTTTCTACCACAGTCTTCTTGAAAATTCTAATCAGGTTTTTGTTAGAGGATTCAGCCAGGCCATTTCCTTGTGGAAAATAATTAGCAGAATAATGCAATTTTATCCCTTTATCATGCGTAAATGCAGTCAATTTAAATGATGAGAATTATTTAGCATTATCAAAGACTAACGAAACTGGAACTCCAAACCTGGTCATGATATGATCTTGTATGAAGTTCATGACTTCGTCTTCATTTATCTTGGCAGCGGGATTGCTTCGACCCAGCGAGTGAAATAATCAGTAGCGGTCAGAATGTACTTGTGCTGCAGAGAGGAATTTGGTTTTATTTCTCCAATAATATCCAATCCCCATTGCTCAAATGGCTCCGTGATCATCACCGGCTTTAGAGGTGCTGCTGCTTTAGGCTGTCTCCCACTACACCTTTGGCAAATATCACACTTCCTGACATGTGCGTGTGCATCTTTGAAGAGCGTAGGCCAGTAGTAACCGGCCCTGAGGATTTTGTGGGCCATAGTATCTCCTGAATAATGTCCCCCAGCAGGACCGTCATGCAATTTTGACATTACTTTCTTCACATCTTCCTTTTCTAAGCATCTGAGAAGAACCCCGTCATAATTCTTCCTAAATAATACTCCTTCAACAAGTTGATAGGAGGTTGATTTAAGAAGCATCGCTCTTCTTTGCTTGGAATTCCAATGTTTTGGCAACATCCCTACCTGTAGGTAATGCACAAGGTCTCTATACCAAGACTCGAGAGCTGTAAACAAAGGGCATACTTCCATTACATGTAATTCAGCTTCATCTTCCCAAGCGTGTTCTTCATTTTTTTCATTTTCAGTCATTTGTTTGCACAACCCTTGTCCTTTAACTATCAATGCTAGATTAAATTCAAGGTCGTACTCTTGAAGAGTTGTTACCCAGTTGCCTCTTCTTTCTCCTAACTCTTTCTGTATAAGAAGAGACCTTACAGCTGGGTAGGGGACGATCACCTTGGTTCTATTTTTTAAAATATAAGGCCTGAATAGTTTTACTGCTTTGAATACAGCATAAGCTTGTTTATCAACAGCTGGGTAGTTCAATTCGGCTCCCTATAGACTAGTACTCATAAAGGATATTGGGAATTCATCCCCCCCATCTTCCTTCTGGGTGAGCACTGTTGCTAGTGAATCATCGGATGCAAAGGTATACAAGATAAAATCTTTGTCGAAATTTGGACTTTTCAGGGATGGTGCGTGTGCGACAGTAGTTTTGATTTTGCTGAATGCGCTCTTCTCAATTTCAGTCCACTTGAATAGTGCATTCTGCTTTACCATCTGCTGTAGTGGTTTGACAATCTGAGCAAAATCAGGCACGAATCTTCGCACAAAGTTTATAGTTCCCATAAATGATTGCATCCCCTTTTTATTATGGGGCAATGGGATTTGTTCAATAGCCTTAATTCTTTCTGGATCTATCGAAATTCCTTTCTTCGAAACTATGTGACCCAGCAACTTTCCCTCTGTGACAGTGAATACACACTTCTTAGGATTAAGCGAGATGCCATATTTCCGATAGCGTTCGAAAATTTGTCTTAAGTGAAACGCGTGTTCTTCTCTTCTCTTTGAGAATATTTTAATATCGTCAAGGTATACTACAGCACTTCGGCCAATCAACCCCCGGAAAGCTATGTCCATAGCTCTTTGGAATGTTTCTCCAACATTTATCAGCCCAAAGGGCATTCTCCTGTAGGTGAAGGTTCCCCATTTGGTCATGAACATTGTCTTTAATCTGTCTTCTTCGGCTACTAACACTTGATTGTAGCCAGAGAAACCATCTAATAATGAAAACAGTTCAGAACCGGAGACCATTTGCAGCAATTGCTCCATGGGTGGCACAGGGTAGTTATCTTTATCAGAAGCGCGGTTGAGATTTATAAAATCCATGCAGAGTCTAATTTCTCTAGACTTTTTTCTTACTGGTACCAAATTTGACGCCCACTCAGAGTGTCTGACTTTGAAAATGATTCTAGCATCCAATAATTTCTTCACTTCACTTTGAATCAGTGGTTCCAACTTTGGATGCATTTTTCTCAACGGTTGCTGATATAGCTTGATGCCTGCTTTAATGGGGATGACATGTTTGATGATGCTAGTATCGTATGTTTTCAAGTCTTCGTACATCCATGTGAAAACATATTTATATTGTTTAAATAAACTGACGAACTTGTCTCTTTCCATTGGTGAACAACATTTTCCGAGATTCACAAATTTAGGATTTGTTTCAGTCCCTAAATTAATCAGCTCAAACTACAGAGATGAGTTGTGGGTCTTCACGTTGGCTGGTCTTCAGAATTTTTCATTTAAATCGAACATTTTTTCTAACGTTCTGACTCCTTTAGGAATAAAATTATCGAATTTCATCTCAGACTGATGCTCTTCATCGTCTATGATCGCTCCCTTAAACACCTCGTCATTTGTTAAACATTCTATGATCTGCTGGTCATCATCGAACACTCGTAGGTTCGTAATAATATTAGGTACATAGGGCCTGAAAATTAATTCAACAGAGCATCGATTATTAGTGGGTACCAATCTAGCGGTTCATGTGGCCAACAGGTCAGCTGCTGCGTTTTTAAGCCTTGGAATTGAAATAATATTGAATGCATTAAAACATTTAAGCAAATCGCATACCTCATTCTGGTAAGCTTTCAAGTGAGGAGAAACACAATGTATTTGATTCCGGATTTGTTTTACAATAATTTCGGAATCTGCAAAAACTTTTAGATTACTTACCTTTAATTCAATTGCTCTCTTTAGTCCCTGCACCAGCGCTTCGTATTCAGCTGTATTATTAGTACACTCAAACTCTAATCTACATGAAAGAAAATGTTTATTCTTCTGTGGGTCGATCAAGACACAACCAGCCCCTGACCCTTCTAATGTCTTAGAACCATCAAAAAACAAAATCCAAAAATCATTAACTACTGCAGGTGATTCTACTCCTACTGCTAAGCTTACTATATTACAGTCAAATTCATCAGCCTGTGAGAATCGAAGGAGATCAGGCTGGGTGTCAGATGTGTTGCTGGCTTCTTCCGCTTGATAATTCCCTGGTTCCAACTCAATAAAATAGTTTCCCAATACAGAGTCCATTGGTACATTCTTCTCCTCCAGTTGAGTAACATTGTACTTCATGTGAGGTTCCCTTAAAATCTTGATCTGGTTCGGACTTCCTTTGTATGGAAACCACTGATGCGACGAATCTGAGGTGAAATATCTATTTAATTTGGCCAACCAATCTCTGCTCAGGATGAGACCGTAAGCATCTGGTATATCAGCCACCACGATGTTAATAACTTGGCAAACTTTGTCATTAGATGCCAGACAGACTAGGACATCTTCCAGCTCACCAATTACCTTTACATCCATTCTGTCCAATTGAACCACCCTCCACGTGGATGGCTTAGGCTTCCCATTGATCTTTTTACAGACTGATATGGGCATAATATTAACTGACGCCCCTGAGTCTACCAAGCAATTATGTACATTATGATTGAAAATTTCAAACGTGAGGAGGAAAGGTGGATGCTTGCTTTTAGACTTACCCCCAACGCTTGTTTCTCCAATTTCTTCTTCTTCCTGAGGTTGATTATTAGCGGGCAACTTATCATCCGATGCTTCAAGTACTTTCAACATTCTTTCCTTTTGTTGCGGCACTTTGCACATTTCCAATAGTGGCACGTTTGCTTTTACCTTTTTTAAATCCTCCACGATGTCATAATCCATCGACTGCTCAATGGGATGGGGTTTATCAGCATTTTCTTCACTTGGCTTGGCCTGCGCGTCATTCTTCCTAGGATTTTGGCTGGTGATAGTGAACTCTAGAATTTTATCAGCCAAAGATTTGTTTTGAAATTTCTTCTTAACATTTCTCTGCAGCCTCTTAATCTTCGGGAGTATAAGACTGTCTTCCTTAACCGTCCCTTGGCTCCTTGTGGCTACATTGGTTTCCATAACATCCTTGTGCCCCTGAGTTTTTTCCTCTTTAGCATCAAATAACGAGACAGAATTCCATAAAGCCATGGTTTCCTCTTCTTGTTCTTTAGTAGAAGTAGAAGCATAATTCTCTTTTCTTTCTTCATCTCCCTCTTCTGTTAATCTGGAATCTAACAGTTGATTCATGCCCAGCTTCATCAAGTTTATCCATTGAGGAAAATTCTTTTCAGAGTGTGGCTGTTGGTGGAAAGTGCAAAAATTGTCCAAGCCTACCTCTGTTAAATTCATAGATGCAGTATTGTGAGGAGGAGGTTGAGACTGGTGGTTATCCTCTCTTTTCTTATAATATGGCTTATAAAACTTTTGCGCTTCCTTCTCTTTCTCCATATCTATGATTTTGTTGGAAAGCTTCTGCATCATTTTGGCCATATTTTTCAGATCTGGCGACTTTTCTTCCTTAGGCTTAGTAAACAATAAGGCTTTTCTACCTGCACCTTTTTCTCCTGACTATTCTGGATAGTCTTCAATACTTTCTCTTTCTGCTTCCACTACTTCTACCTCTTCATAGGTTTCTATCAAAGTAGGCTTGGCCCTACCTTTGGCAAACATGGCCAAATCAGGGCCTAAAGCTGAAGTATAATACTCAATCAATACCTTGTCCGAAGGCTTGTCCGTTTCAGAGAAATTCTTGAGATATGCCGCAAACCTTTGCGTGAAACTGTGCAGTTGTTCTTTTATTTCTTTCTTCAGCACGCACATCCCTTTCATGAGATTTGGATGAGTTTTCTGAGTTGCATACTTACTTCTGAAGATTCTTTCGAAGGTATCCCAATCAGGGATAGAGTTAGCAGGCAATCCAAAGTACCATGACGCTGCAGATCCTTTAAGAGTATGCGGGAACAGTATGCATACCACATCTTCATGTTCCCCGGCCCTTAATCCTTCAATTGCCAAGTAAAAACTTTGTAAATGATCATCTACTAGTATTTTCTCATTTGGGTCAAACTTGGGAAACATCTTGTCAAAGGCTTGGGGTAGGTCGTGTAATGAAGGTGTAAGGTTTAACGGTGATCTGGCTCTCCATGCAGGTGGTGGATTTGGCAGGTTAGAGGGTTGGTTTGCGTTTATGCCAGCCATGAGTCTGGGTGGAGAGTGTGGAGGTGAGCCAACTGGAGTGCGAGCAGGAGAACTGTGAGGGGTATCTGGGCCTTCTTGGTTCAAAGGTAATACAGCTTCCTGTAAGGCAGTTTCTACAAGTTCTTCCCAGTCTCCGACCAGTACTGAGTCTTCTGCTACAGGACGATCTTTCTTTTTATACTCTCTTCTGGGCAATTCAAGGATGATTGGTAATCCTCCAATCTTATTTACATATTCCCTGGTGTGTCTTCTCAGATCATTAAAAATTTCGTTACCAATGGATTATAGATGTTCTCTTTCTTCCAAAATTGGATTTTGAAACCCACTGCTTTCAGAACTGTTACCGGTGGAATAATTTCGGGAAAACAAGTTTCCTCATCCATCCATGCACTGGCGGCCCTCCTTCTAGCGCCAAAAACTATTGAGGCCCAGAAATTTGCAGGCGACAACAGTTAGGGATTCTCCCCAATCAACGTTCCCAACTAGCCCATTGACTGTTTGGTATAGGGAATCCGTCCGGTTTGCGTTCCGGCTACCGTAGGTCAAGAAACAAAACAAAGGCTTTACCGGTTACGGCCCGGTCCACCGAGTTTTTGTATTATTGACTTCAAATATGAAATGCAAGTTCCTAATTAACAATGCAGGGTGATAAAGATGCAAGGAACAGTCACAATGTGATGCACAGGTTCTTACCTATCGTCTTGAGGCTCACAAGCATCCAAATCGCATACAACAAGAAGAATAAACTAACTACCTAATCTATCCCTATGGAGTAGGATTATCATTCATTGGTGAGTAATACATTTTGTACATGCAATAATGAAAAGTTACAGATAGCTGACACTTCTTTCAAGACACATGAACAATTTGTAGATTTTTGAACAACCAGTTAGCCAATTGTTTTATGAACACCATTCATTACTCACAGTGGAAAACATCCCAAAAAGATACTGAAGAACATTCAACAAGAACATAGGTTCAATAAGTTAAATACTCTCGCAGATGATGAAACACAGCTGAAAACGAAATAGTTCCCCTTCAACATCGTTCATTTAATCACATTGATACATTCCACATTTCGCTTTCTCCAGCAGGCAAAAAATTGCAGTTTCTGATTGTAAAACGAAATAGTTCCTCTTACAAACAAATGGTTTACAAGTTCTTCTAGGGAAAAAGTCCCTTTCTAAATTCTAACTTTCAAGTATTTAAACTACAGCAACCGATCGTTTGGGCTGCCCCCAACGTGTGACCTTCCAGTTCTTCCAGCGCTTCATATTCTTCTACGTTGTCTGTACGCACTCATGAATCCTTTAGTAACAGACAAACAGTCAAGTGCGCCGTTAGCATTATTGATTTTTTCTTCTGCTTCGACGGCCCTTTTAGAGATCCGGTCGGTTTCGTTTCGATCCTGGCCAAACTGTTCCTCTACGTCTTCACACATCAGTCCCTCACGTCCACCTGCAATTAATCCATGTGCATTATTTGCATTATAAAACAAAGCAGCCGATTATACAAACTAAAACGGCTACTCCACAGGAAATGGCCAGGTGCATCACGGCAGAAATCGGAAGGATAGCAACAATGGAAACCAAATGGCTTTCCCAGCCGTAACAGTGGAAGAGTCAATGCTACCGGCATGCGACGGGAGGGCGAGAAAGATTTGAATTGGAAGTCGGACGGCTTTCCCTTTCGGAAGCTCAACTACTTTCCCAGCCGCAACGGCGGACGAGAAAAGACTAAGACACGCAACCTTCGGGCAAGACAACTTTAAATCGGAAGTCGGCCAGGTTTGAACATCATAAGACAAATGGCTTTCCCATCTGCAACGGCGGAAGAGGAACGGTTTCGGGTCCGTGGCTAAACAGGCAAACGTACATCGGCAAGCAGATCGCTTTGGGCTTCGGGCGCTTAAGTGTTTTGGGATCCGCAACGGCGGAAACAAAAGGCTTCGGCTTCCGATCAAAACAAGAAAGATTCCCGATCAATATAAAAATTCTTAGTGCTTAGACAGCTTTAAACTCAGCAAGTGGACAGAAACATGTTATACCTCTGCAATGACGACCACAATACAGGATACTCGGTTCGATCAACAAGCGAAACCAAACTCAGAATCTATGACTCACCATAAATTTCAAACGTAATTAAAATTTGAACCTTGGGTGAGATTTAAGCTTTTACAATCATCTAAGATTACAACATGACCAACAACTCAAAGGATCCAACAATTAAAACAATGCAAAATCATGAGGAGGGGCCCGAAATTTAAGAAATTTGGGGAGAAATGTCGCAGCTGCAACAGGAAGGTAGGCCATCCTCGTGAGGAACCCATTTTTGTGTACTATGGATCCGGGGTTGAACCAGATTGTAATGAGAATCATGCTAATACAAGAAAAGTTCTATTAAACTTAATTAGCAATGTACATAAGAATGTCTCTATTATAATAATGGATAAGCCTAGTTGCAGCTAGAATTCTAGCTGCTTGAGCTGGGTGATTAATACAAACTAGCATACACAAGCTAGCATTTCGAGTTGAATTTCACTATTTTTTCCACACTTTATTAGACAATTCATATCCTTGGGGACCTAGGAGTCCCCAAGGATATGTTGGAAAATTCCAACACCAACACTAACACCCCATCCCATAACCGCCCCCATAAGCAGAAATTAGGGAGGAACAAAGGAAAAAAAAAGGATGGGTCCGAGAAGCAAATTATCAGCAAATTCCTCAAGAGGAGTTAGGAATTATAATTGTTTAATATAGGGATCCTTTTAGGTTAAAAATGGACCATTTTTCCCTCTTAAAATATGGAGGCACCACCTTCTTATAAGAACAAAATAACCATGAATGACATAATATTTTAAACATAGACTGCAATCAAATTAATAGAACAAAATAACCATGAATGAAATAATATTTTAAGCATAGATTGCAATCAAATTAATAGCTATTCAAGTATGAAACTAGGAGTCATGGTAAACTATATGTTTTGATGAATACATAGCAATTTCCATAGAGAATATTTCATAGGTAAAATTCAAACAATTCATTACGTGGAACCATATGTAGATAGTAGAAGTAACCGCACATTAAGGTTGAAAAGTATAAATAAAAACCCTCATATAATTAAGCAATATTCTTGATAATGATATGCTTAATTAAGGGGTTGTCTACATATTGTTACATGGACGACGATATAAACTAATAAAACCTAAAATAAGTAATCCAATTCGAAGCAGGATTGATCTAGACAAAAATTGTAACATTCAGAGACACTATTATTTTTAAGGTTTCTATCCAAATCTGAAGGTATACTAAACTAATTGAGGATTGTCGTTGAGGCATATCTTTGTAAAACATCTGAGGGAGTCAAAATATTGTCACTGCAATTGAACATGAGTTGCCCTGTTATGCGGATAAACAAAGGAAACAATCCATATAAATCGAAACTCAATGATCATGCCAAAGAACATAGAAGTGCCTTGAACCATGTAACAGGTGGCTAAGCCAACCCCCATACCTTTTAACGTGTCAAGTTTGTTGTATGTATCTCATTTAATGAGTTATGTTAAAACATCTACTGTTAACCAGGTACCTACTGACAGCTGCTTCGATCATGATCGGTTGGATCACGGTGAATATACCAATAACATCAATATATATCCTATATTTGCATATTTGTTGCAAAGGAAAGTGTCCTATGGCTAGGGTTTAAGAGGCCATCAACGTACTGGGGTTGAAAGGTGGATGCAAATGGTTCTGCAAGTAAATACAAGCAAGAAAAGATATTAGAATGGTCCACACCTGATTAACTGAAGGTTGGTCCAAGCTTTCTCTTCAATCCCAGTACATTGATGGCCTCTTAAACCCTAGCCATAGGACACTTTCCTTTACAACAGAACTGGCGACTCCGCTGGGGATAGCCTTGTCTGTTTCTGGTTTCTCTGTCTTTATTTCAGTATTTTGCATTGTTTCAGGTCCTTCTTTCCACTTAGGAACACTTTATAATTCTGATAGCACACTTCCCCTGCCTTCCTAAGGCAGTTTTTGACCTTTTTTGTGAGTTTTTCCACCCATACACGACTTGCAGACTGAACAGTCGCATGTCTGGTTCGGTACACGTGACTTTCTATACTGTCAACCCATGTATGACACATGACTTGTCATTTATACAACCTGTGTGTGCTTATACACATGACTTGTTGCATTGGCAACCCGCATATGACACACAACCTGTCAGTAGTACAACCCGCGTGTGCCCCTAAAACAGTGTTTTTCCTCATTTTTTGTGGTTCTTTCTACTGTTGTGGGCTGTTTGGTAGGTATTTTGGTGTCCTCTACAGGTGCATGACTCCAGGGAGTTAGTGTAATCCCTTTTGGTTGTTCTTTATCTATGTGGTAAGCCCTTTTATAGCATTAGGGTTTGCTCTTTGCTCTTTCCCCCACCTCCTTTGCTTGGTATGATTTTTGGCTTATGTTTTTGGTCAGCCTCTATTAGTGATCTTTGTTTGATTTCAGAGGCTTGTTGGTGTTGGTTTCCTTCTTCTTTTGTTGGTTAACTTCACCATGCCAAAATAGTTGACTTGTCTCTTATGCAAGCCTTCCTTCCAAGTAGGGTTTATGCTGAGTTTAGTTCGTTCTAGAGTTTGTTTGGTGGTTGTATAGTAGAGTTCCTTTTGCTTTGTTCTTGTTATCTGCATACTTTGCTTTGTAGTTATTTTTTTGTTTGCATTTATAAAAGAAAATTAAAAAGAACGTATACTTGTTTTTGCTGCTTTCCCCCCTGCCTCCTTCTTTGGCTTGAACTTGTTGGACAAGGTACTGAGTAGCCTTTGTTTGTAGGTTTAGATTGATACTTGAGACTCCTTGACCATTTTTTATGTTAGTCTTATTGCTCAGTCTCTTCATTCCAAATTTGTTGGCTTTTTTACCTTTGTAAGCCTTCTTTTCAAGAGAGGTTGATATCTAACTTTAGGGAAACCTAGGGTTTGTTTGTGGGGTGTAGATTAGTTGTCTATTTGCTTTGCTTACATTACTTGCTTGCATTAGTTGATAGGCTGATTTTTCTTTTGCATTTATAAAAGAAAAAGACAAAAACACATGTTTGCTTTATATGCATGTAGATTAGGTTTTTAGTCTACATTGCATAGCATATCATTGTTTTTAAAAATATATATATATAAAAAGAATTTGTTCTTTTGTGGCTTTAAAGTTTCTATTTGAAAGAGAATAGTTTTTTATTTTTGCATTTCATATCTCTTTGCTTAGTCATTTTGTTTCAACTTTGAGTCAAAACACCACGTAAGTTTCATGCCATTTACCCTCTGACTAAAAACAGCCCTTAAAATAAACAATATAATTTAAAAATTACTAGTAAGTTTTATTTTATAGGGTCATACACCTACTAGCTTAGGCTAGACTTGTGGATTAGGGAGTTTTAACTCTCCACAAGTATAAAATTTCAGACGTAGTTGGCCAATCACTAGGTAAACCCTTTTCTACGTTGATTGTATCTGGGAAGCTCCTCTCAAACGAGAGTTAAGCACGAGGCCGCGTGGAGGCTTGGACTGAGGAGATAACCCTCTGATTCCTTGTCAAAGCGTAGACCAAGGTTTTTGCGCATCTGGGGATTCTATCTTAGATAGGGTTCGGGATTTGATACCCTGCCCATGCGTACGAACCAGGTTGACGACTGTCCCCCCAGACTGTCAATATAGTTAAGGTATCCTTTAGTCTCTTTGACATCTAGGGTTCATACACAGGTACACCAGAAGGCTATTTCTGGTTGACCTTGGACGGGCTTGGAAGGTTGACCAGAAAGTGTGGGAGGGCGGTGGGTGATTCCTCTGCTTGTGCCTAAGAACATCTACAGGGACGCCAAGTAACTATCTATCTACTTTCTTTTTGAAAGCGTATCTTATACTTGTTTGTTTGTTTGGATTTAGGAATTTTTAGTGAGTTCTGTGTGGTTTGTCTATACTTAGTATGCCTTTAGGTGTGTTCTTTGTAATTTTGGTTGCCTATCAACCTCAGACTTTGTCTCCTGTTTTGAAACTATGGCTAACACCCCTTCGAACACCAACCAAGAGATCCCCATGTTGGGAACTCCTTGTACTATTCCTCTCACGGGGAATGTTGGTGTTCCCTTGATGGCCACCTTGAATCTACATAGATTCACCCTAGGGCTACTGGTGTGGTTGTTTTCCACTCCAACTGTCCTGAATGCTCCTGACGCTTCTCAAGTAAGCTCTTTATATCAAGGGCATCAAAACACTGCTCCCCCTTCACCTGTAGTTGATTCTCCTCCTCCTTCTACCTCATGCAGTGAAAGTACTGATACTAGTAACCAACAGTCTAAAAGGAGTAAAAGAAGGAGGAACAGGAAGAAGGCACATAAGCAAGGGGGCACCCGTTCAACCTCTGTAGGTCAAGTTGAACCTCACCACCCAGCCTCTGTGGTTCATGCTGGGGGCACCTATCCAACCTCTGTAGGTCATGTTGGATCTAAGCACTCAACCTCTGCAAGTCAAGTTGATCTTCACCACCCAGCCTCTGTGGTTCATTTTGGGGTCACCCATCCAACCTCTATAGGTCATGTTGGATCTAAGCACTCAACCTCTGCAAATCAAGTTGATCTTCACCATCCATCCTCTATGGTTCATGCTGGTGGGATCCTTCCTACCTTTCCAGGTCATGTCGGATCCAATCACTCAGCCTATGCAGTTCATGCTGAGGGCACCCTTTCAACCTCTATTGTTCAAGTTGAACCTCCCCATCCAACCTCTGTAAGTCATGTTGGATCGATCCACCCAACCTCTGTTGTTCATGCTGGGATCACACACTCAACTACTACAAAGCATGTTGATCCTAACCACTCAGCCTCTTTTGTTCATGTTGGTGGTGCCCGTCCAACCTCTACAAGTCATGTTGGACCCAGTCTCTCAGCCTCTGCAAGTCATGCTGAGGGCAGTCTCTCAGCCTCTGCAAGTCATGCTGGGGGCAGTCTCTCAGCCTCTGTGGTTCATGTTGAAGACAATCCATCAGCCACTGCAAGTCATGTTGACAATGTTGAGAAGACTAACCGTTCAAAACACAAGCCCAAGTTCCCTTGTAAGCTTTGTGAGGGAGACCACCTTACTTATAAATGCCCTTCTATTGCGGAGATGCGAAGAGTTTGGTTTCATGGTCATCCCATTTTTTAACATTCTGAAGCTTTTCAACAACCAACCTCTCTTAGTCAGGTTGGACCCAGTCACCTGGCCTCTGGTTTTCATGCTGGGGGAAAACTCTCATCCTCTGCAGGTCATGTTGAGAGCAAACAGTCAGCCACTGCTAGTCATGTTGACACCATTGAGAAAACTGGTCGTTTAAAGTGTAAACCTAAGTTCCCTTGTAAGCTATGCGAGGGAGATCATCTTACTCACCAGTGCCCTGCTATCGCAGAGGTGCAAAGAGTGTGGTCCGAGACTCAATAATTTCCTTCTCCTGAACAACCTATAGTTTCTCAACAACCTACTCAGCTTTTGGTTGATCAAGTGGTCGAACCAATCTCAAATTTGTCCGATACCACTCTTCTTTTGAAGAGTGATCCTGATGTGATTGAACCAATGTCATCTTTGGTCAATCCCACTCTCCCTTCAGAGAGTGACTTTCATGAAGCAGTTGAAACGATTTCAGTATCGATCAATCCCACTCTTCCTTTAGAGAGTTAAGTGTCTACTAGTCACATTTTCTTCACTGCCAGTTCAGAACTTACTGAACAAGGGGGCACTGAACTTGTTTCAGATCAACCCCCACCAAGCTCTCGGATTGCTTCCTTTGATTGGGATAGCCTAGTTGAGATGCACCTTCCTTCTGATGCACCTTTCCAGATAAAGGTCAAAGTTGAATCATACACGATTGCTCATTATATTGTTGATGAAGGAGCCTCAGTTAGTATTTTGTCTGCTCGTGCTTGGAGAGGCATGGGATCTCCTAGCCTTGTGTCGACTGCTAGTCAGTTACTGGCGTTTGATAGAAGAACTTGTATATCCTTGGGAATTCTTGCTCAAACACCTGTTAATTTCGGTGGGAAGACCATATTAGTTGACTTCATGGTGATAGAATACCTTTTGGACTTCAATATGCTCCTTGGACGTGATTATGTCTATGCCATGCAAGCTGTGGTGTCAACATTCTTTCATGTGATGTACTTTAATCATGGTGAAGAAATTTTCACTATCGATCAGTTGGATTTTCTTGATCCATCTCATGACCCAACTAGAGACCAGGTCTTTCCTTTATTTATTCCTAGTGTTTCTATAGACACTACCCCGCCACATGTGAACTATATGGCCTCTTGTCCTTTGTGTTCAATTGCTACTGAGAAGCAGCCTCTGTTTTCATGCTTACCTTCTTGGGACTTGGTCCCAGAAGTTGAGCAGGTGAGTCATCCTATACAGACTGTGGGGCCTAATCTCCACTCTGTCAATCCATTTGAAAGTTTAGACATGTGTCCTATCTCGGATGATCTCCTTCCTTCGGATGAGGTATTCCTAGAGTCTTTGATACAGTCTGATCTTCTATTGGATGTTGGTTTAGTTGTGACTAAGTCTAACCCTGACTTGCTTAATAAGCTTAATCTTTCTATTGATCGATCTCCTTCTTTTGGTCTTGTTGAGTCTTCGAACTCTCCCTTTGATCAACAAGTCAGTGATCCTGATGAGTTTGATTTTTCTTTTGAAGTTTTCAACTCCTATGATATTGAGTTTGTTCTTGCAGACTCTATCTCCCTTGTTGATTTTTGCTCTCCTTCTGAGGTTGATCTTACTGAATATAAACCCTCGAGCCTTGGTTCTATAGAATCTCCTTTGGTTGATTCTTCCTTGACTTTTCCTTTTATAGAAGATAGCAAAGTCGCATGTGTTTTTTCCAAAGTGACCCGCATCAGATCTTTTCTTCTGAATATGATCCTAATGTTGTTGTTTCTTGGAGACATGATTTTTTGTTGGATTCACAACTATTTACTGGCCTTGTCTTGTTGTTCAAGCTGTAATTGCATTTGCATGTATCCTACTCGTGCTTTTGAGCCTAATGTCGGCTTCCACTCTTTTAGCTCGTTGTATAAGCCCTCATCTTTGTTCTCATCGTCGCTAAGCCTTGTATCATTTTGTCTTTGAAACTTGACACCTTTTACCCTGAGGAGATGTTCCCCAAGTGTCCTTATCTTTGTCACTTTCCTTGCATTATGCATAGGTCTGTTCCTTGCACTTGGAACTAGTTTCACCTGTCTATGACACTCGTCTCCTCGCATTTAGAGCATTCTTTTTGCTCTCCTTAGAGCTAGTTAAAAATAGTAAGGAGGCCACGAGTTGACTTTTTCGGACTCGTTAAAACTTCACGGGAAAGATTTTGAGTTTCTTTAAGCTCGGGTCTGACTCCTTAAAATAGACTTGACTGTCGAGTAAACTTGTCCATTCAAACTCGTTAAGAATATGTGAATGGGAATCCACATTGGTGGTAGGTTATCACTTTCTCGGACCGTGTGGAATAATACAAGAAATGATCACTCTCTTTTCTTTGGAATTGAGAAGAGTATTCTCAGGCATAGGTTTATCAATTTTCTGGACCTGAGGGACTAAACTTACGGAAAAGGAACCCCCAATATGGGCTTATTTTTCTCTTTTTCATGCTCTGGACCAAAACATGAAAAATATTCCGAGTGTACTTTATGTCTTTGTCATGCTCGGTAAACCCTAAAGAACAAAGCATCGAGTTTATTGTTGTAAGCTCCATTTCTCGTAATCAAATGGATCTTTCCGAGTGATCTTGCCTTCCTTCACACTCGTAAAACTCAGGCTATATGCTGCTTTTGAAGGAGCATTAGGTAGGTGGTAATTTAACCTTTTTTGGACCTTCCTGACTAAATACGAAAAATCTGCGCATTTTCTTCTTCGGAAGCTAAGAGACTTCTTCTTTGGTATGTTTTATACTTTTTCGGCTTCAGGAGACTAAATTGTACGAAAAAGCACCCCCCTGGAGTCTTCTTTGGAGTTTTCAGACTCTCTAAACTATGAAAACACCGTCGAGCATGTACTAGTTCGGACTCGTAAAATCCATGAATCAGTGCTTTATCAAGCATTCTTCTTTCTTTTCTTCGAGCTTGCCAAAAATGAAGATGGTCTCGAGTTTTCTTTCTTGGACTCGTTAAACCTTTACAAGAAAGAGGGGAAGGGAAGTTCATTCACATGTTTTTTACATCATGGCAACAAGTCTTGTTTCCTTGAACAAAGCACCAGTTTTGAGTCTATCAATAGTTGGGTCCTAGTATTTTGACCTTATCCCGATTTCAGAGTTTATTACTCCTCCAATTGGTCTCTTTTCCAATTATATGGGGAATCTGTCAATGTCTCCTACATTGTAGATTTGTTTCGTTGGTCCTTTTTGTGTCAAAAGTTGCCTAAGTCACTTTTGTGTCATGCTCACTGTTCAAGGATTAAACTTTTGTCGGCCATTCTGCAGTTGCCTTGACCTTTTATGTCGGCCATTCCCTAGTATCAGTTCATTACATCATGTCTTCAACGTTTCTTGTCATGAAATTTAGTACCAATTCAAGATCCAATTAGTCTCCAACTTACTTCGTGTTGGATGATGAAGGATGCCTTAATGCCTTCCTTCCAACGGATCTCTTCCTATCGACTGCAACAAATCTTGCTCTGGAGATGAGATTTAGATTTTTATGACAGTATCTTGGGGATTGTCGTCATCAATGGCAATTTCCCTCGCTATTGGGTAGTGGGAATGCCTTAATGTCTCCTACTCAATGGATTCTTCAAGTGTTCGACTTCAAGTCCTTGTAATCACACTTGTTAGAATGTACTAGGTACCTTGGGGACCATTTTCATTAATGGTGGTTTCCCTCACGTTTGTTAACGGTTCTCATTATTGACTGGTAATCAAACGGTTTCCTCCATGTTCGACTTCAACTCCCTTTATTCGCATGGTTAGGATTCGTACATTTTTTGGGCAGTTTGGATTGAAGACCTTGGGCCGATAGTAGCATTATCATTTTTTGCTATTGCCCAAGTTGCACAAGACCTTGTTACATTTTATATGACATTTTGCTGAGACATAGATCCACCTTGTATTTTTGTGGCTATGATCGATTGTTGAGCATGGATCCACCTTGTTCATTTGTGGCCATGGCTCCTTTAGATTTGATATGGCACCTTTTTGCATATTGAGCGACCATGATAGTTTCATCAATTATACATATGTTGGATCCACCTATATCTTTATGGGGATGTTTTGTATATGGACTTGTATGTCCCAGAGATCAATTTTTCTAACATTTATCTCTCTTACAGGTACCTTTGTTTAAGCCTTTCGATCTTGGATTCTCTTCTCTCTCCATACTCAGTTGTTTCCTTTATAATATATTTCGGCTATCGTCTTCCCCTCTAACCTCACACATTAGGGGGCATCTGTTATAGCTCAAAATATCACATATCTTCCTATGACCACTTTCCCATGATTCCGTCGCATGTCAACACTTCCATGACGACACTTCATGAAAGTCACTGAAAAAACACCTAACTTGGAGGACCTTTATCTTGAGTTCTGTAACTCCATTTGACCTCATCTCTACACCATTGGAAAGGTATTTATATTAGCTAAATCTTTCCAGAAGACACCAAATCTGAAAATGCCTATAAATACCCTTAAAATAAGTTTTTTGTCTGTACGCGACTTGCTCTCTATAATACCTGCATACGTACGCGAGTTGTTCTCTGTGATACCCGCGTACGTATGCGAGTTGCTACATATACACTACTTTCTATATGAGAAACCCGCATGTATTTCTCATGTACGCGACTGTTGTTTCATCAAACCACGTACGCCTCTTAAAAATGTCAAAAAACACGTCTTTTGAATTTCGGGTAGTTTGGGTAGTTATGCAACTGACTCCTTCAGTTGTAACTACTTTGTCTTCACCCCTAACTCTTCCTTAAGCATATAAATAGAGGTAGGGAGGTCTAGGAGAGGATACTTGAATCTTTTCATTGTTATGCTGGAGGATTTGGAGCTCTCTTTTCCCACAGCTTTTCCCTAGAAGCATTCTCCTTGTGTTGCAGAGCTTGGAGGTTGAGTTCTTTGGAGAAGAGAAGCAGCAGAACCGAATCAAGGTTTTGTGAGGTGTCGAACTTGAAGAGAAGGTATACTTGTACTTGTTTTCAAGATCAATAAAGATGTGATGTCCTTCTTCTTCCCAAATCATTGTTCAATGTGTGATTGAATCTCTATTTATGATCATATGATGATGTTAGTCAAATCATTATTTCATGTTTATTTGATTATCATTGCTTTATATGTGGTCATATTGGTTTGAGGAAGGTATAATTTGTTTTGCAGGTCTCTTGGACCAAGAGGAACAAGAGGAGCAAGAAGAGGATTGAAGGGATGCTTAGATCAACCTTCGTTTGGTTAAGGTATGAACCATTCCAATCTCTTAAACTTGCTTATATATGCTTGCTGAACATTGTACATCTCTCTTTCAACCCTAGTATGTTGATGGCCTCTTAAACCCTAGCCATAGGATACTTTCCTTTACAACAGTATTCAGGATCAATTTCTTTATTATATGTATTTATGGAGGGAATGGATAGTGAGGGAATGAATCAACGTGTGATGTGAATTTTTCAAAGTGAATTTAGCTAGTAGAAAATTCAAAAGCCTTGTTCTACTAAAGCCTTCGAGAAAGAAGAGAAGCCAAAAAAGCTTGAGAGAAAAGAATGAAAAGTTTTATTAAATGAGTAAAATTACTTAAGATATACTTTATAGTAGTTATCTTATAGAGATTTAGTAAAAGAAATAATGCTTTGTGCTTAGTTGAAAAACATTAAAAGGAAATAAAGGAGTACAAATAATAAAGCAGTAAAAATCTCCAACACCCCCTTAAACACTACTGAGGTGTAAGCACATGAATGGGTCTCTAGAACCAAAGCCATATTAGGCAGCCATTTTACAATGCATCTAATAATGGACACTCAAAAAAAGAGAAAAGAGGAAAAATCTCATGGGAACACCTTCCCATAAAAGTGCAATCTATCAAAGAAGAAGAAAGAACCCCATCAAAGTGCAATGTATCAAAGAAGAAGAAAGACTATCCCCAAGACTATCCTGTGGGAAGTGGAACTTTGACTTAGTAAATGTCTTGGTGAAGATGTAGACAATCTATTCAACAGATGGACAACAATGCAAATTGAGGATCTGGTCAATGAAATGCATTAGGATCTCGATATGTTTGGTCCACTATCGCTACACTTGGTCTCTGCAACACTTGAGAGTAGTTTTATTGTAACACCAAATGGAAATCGAACAATGGAACTGGATGCTAAAGGGAAATGGTTTAACTATTTTGGTTATGGTCTACTGATTTGGACCCATCCCAATTTATAGTGTTAGGTATAGTGAGAATACTCTTTTGTTACATGATCCAAATGGTTTTACATGCTGTTGTTTTTTATGTAATGCCTTCAGCAATAATACATGCAACTGCGCTTTGATGTAAGACTTCTACATAGGTTAATGTAGGTTTATTATTAATAGGAGGAAAGAAAAAGGTATAGAAGGTATTTTTAGAAAACACATTTACAAGTGTTCTCTGATAAAAATAGTTAAAATAATTTAGCAAGTAAGGTTGCATGTCCATTGAAGTCTATACAAATCTACCAAGCCTACTTGAAACTATACTCAATAAACACGAAAATAATTAACATTTTTAGATAAGTACATATAAGAACTAGTAATTTCTTGTGTGCTTTTGAATATATATATATATAGAGAGAGAGAGAGAGAGAGAGACAATAATTTCATGGAGAGATTGAAACCCTTGATTTTAATACTTGTACATTGGATCCCTTCTTTAATTTGTGACCAAACTTAAATTTAAAGATTCGTAAAATTTATTTATATGATAATTCCCAATCGATTGTGTAATTTGTGCATTGTAATTAACATTCAAGTGTCCATATTTGGTACTAAGTTACCTTGTGAAGATACCACTATGCATAGTAATACATTGAGCAGGCATAAGTAACACTTCAAAGTATAATTAGTTTTAACTAATAAATATGATAAGATGTCCCTATCAATAGGGGTAAGATTGGTCAATGGTTGAATGCTTAACTAGAAAAACATCATAAGGGATACTAAAAAATAGTACAAAGGGATTCATTACACTTGTTCTATAGAGTATTACAAAAAAAATAGTACAAAAGAGTCATTACACTCGTTCTACAGAGTATTTTACAATGTTTTTTTAAGTTTGCATAGTTTTAGTTTTGTTGTGTGATAAAAAAAATCGCAATGTAGTGAAATATTTATTGCTTTTAGAGATTTTGTCAATTATTGATATAGTATTTGGAATTTGAACAATTACCATAAAATTGTAAGGCCAAAAGCCAACGAGCACAATCATAAATATGAAGTTTGTGAATGAGCAAAGGGCCTTGAACTATCCTTTGACTTGGATTGTGTATTGTGAATGGGTTTGTGTTCTAGAGACCTTGCGTAGTCTCTATCAACAAATTAACCAATATATTTAATAAATAGTGCAAATTTGTTGTTGTGGTATTTCTCCTTGTTTTCAATTGAACCCATAATTGTGTGGTTATTTTTTAGTGAGTCATATATTCTAGGAGTGTATTCATGTTTTTTTTGTCTAAATGTGTGTTATATCCCATAGGTTGTGGCTTGAATGCATCAATAGGTATCAGAACAAATCGAACTTTATGGATTGGGACAATTCTAGCAAATAAAAAGGAGAGGTGGGTACACTGATTGTTACCATAATAAAATGAGGAATTCTATAAAGCAACTATTATAGTTAAAAAAGAGAAGTGTAGATGACTCAGGATTAGGTGTGATGTTGGATAGAGTTATCTAAATGAGTGAGTGAAGCACTCTTCCAATGACAAGATTGGGTAGACATTGTAAGAGGTGATACAAATGCAATCTTGAAGAGCAATGGGGGATGCATCCATGTAGATGGATACCACTTTCAATGAAATGTGGTGATGAAAATTTGATTGTTTTCATATTTTTTTTAAATGGAAGCTGCAAAACATATAAGCTTCATGAATTTTGATGTGAAGTTAAAACGAAACTTTTGGGGAATCATGTTTTCTTTTTAATGACATTTTTTCAAAAAATATTAATGTCAGTTTTTCAAAAAATATTAATGTCGTTTAATAAGACAAATTTTCATTTAAGTAAATGCTTGTTTTTGCAATTTTACTAACAAGTAATTAATAAGTAAGTTTTGTTTTCATGAAATAATTCAATATACAATATATAATTTTGACAAAAAAATATACAGGAGGATTAGAGAGTATATCCCACCTTTTTTTTTAAATAGACTTTTTTATTATTTTTTTAAGTTGACCTAGAAATACTATTTGAATCACATGTTATTCACATTTTTTCCCATAAACCTTTTTCAATTATTTACATAAATTGAAAACCCAAAATACCTAAAAATATCTATGAATATCCCACATATTTTTTATAATTTTTTGGTTTTGTTTTTTTTAAGGTTTTGATTTTTCACTAAGCATCTTTGAAACTATGGAAAAAAATTAGTGTAAGTTTAAATAAAAATATAATATGAAATCAAATGTATGAAAATGATATGTCACTTGATAAAGGATTCATTGAGGAATTCAATATGAAATCAAAAGTATGAAAATGAAATTTCATGAATGAATGATTCATTAAAGAATCCACTAGCCTTAACTCCTCTATAGAAGATTAAATATATGAATGGGTTTCACCCTTTGCAAGTTGCAATTGTAGAAAATATTGCATTAAGAGGAATATAATTCTATAAATTAAGCACTTGATCCAGCAATTTGGATAAATTTTGAATTAGCTTGATCACAGATTTGGCCAATCGTCAATCAATGGTTTCTGTCATTTGACATATAGCTTGATCGAGCTATAGAGCTTGATCAAGTTAATATAAACACAAAAAAGTGGATTGTGAAAGAAGTTTCCATGAGAAAAACCTAGTCACTAGCAGATGCCCAAAGGACTATAGAAAACATAAAGAGAAAAATAAAAATATTTTAATGGGCCTAAGTGAGAGAACATAAAAGAAATATTAAATTCAAAGGATCTCTATCAATAATAGATATAAACATGTTGAGGCATTGTTAGCTCTCGAAGTCAACCGACCTAGGATATCACTTTTAAATTTTACCAAGGCCTAGCTTCAATATTTTCTAACGTTGTTTTCCTGATTGAACTTGACAATAGTATGTCCCTCTTTCTAATTTATTTAATTGAATGTTTTTTTAATTCATATGGTTTCTCGTGTAATAACATACTTAGTAGAGGATGCATCATTAAATTGATTTTATTACCAATTTATTTTACTTTGTTATGTCATATTACATGAATGTGGACTGAGAGTGCTCTTGTACCCTATGGATTTGAAGTCAATATTACTTGTTCAAAGTGATATGTAATTGTTTCAAAGGTTTTCAAAGCTATTCTACAATATATTGTATCGGCCTGTGACTGAAATAGCAGCAAAATTGTCACTTTCACCAGGTTCTTCATATGAGGTGCACCAAAAGCCAACAAGACATGTTCTTGGATTAAAATATTTGAACCATTCACACATTTTCCAATTTTAACTAACTTCTTGAAATTATGTATAGCTAATATCCTAAATGAGTTAACAAAACTAAATTTCAGTAGAGCATCAAATTGTATTAGGTCTAGACTTTTTCTAAAAATACATTTTTTCCTTAAAAAGCCTTCAATTACGGTTGGATCGTACCTATCTAGCAGAAATTTGGGACCCATGTCGCACCTTTTTTCCCGATAAGCATGACCTAGGCCATGCCTTTTGCCCCGACAAGTGTGACCTGGACCTAAACTCTAAATCGCACTTGTTTGGGCTTCAAGAGTGATCTTGGTTGCTACTGTGACCTAGTTTAGTGCGACTTATCATGCGAAAACCCCTATTCAATGTGACCTAATTTTTTCTATTGATTTTATGTCTCGGTCGCCACTTTTTTACATTTTTTTGTGACCCCGAACGCACTTGTTCTGCCAATAGGTGCAACTTGCAGTTTTTCCATCTCTTTGAGGTGTTTTCAGACCCTTTCAATTCCCCGTGTCTGTATTCTACCCCTTCCCCAACTGTTTCCTTCCAGATGTGATTTCCTACAACCCCCTGGTTTTTTTTTGCGGTCCTCTTTTCCTTGTATGTGAGCTCGTCTTAGTCAAACTTGGTATTTGAGACCCCTTGTGTGTTTCATGCATCCTGTAAAGTTCCTCATGTGCTCATTTACTTGTGTGTGTTTTATTATCTGGAAGGATTAATGGATTTTTGAATTTCTTCGTGTGCTCATCTACTATTCATTATTTTTTCAGCATATGCGTCTTTGGCATGAGAGCACTGGGGTTTAGAAATTACACTTTATTGTGCACACATCTCACACCTTAAAGTAAAATGCTTCGTTCATGACCCCAAGTTGAGCCTAAAATTTAACTTAACTCAACCAACATTGTAACCCCATCTAAGGACCAAAACAATATTGTAGTTAATTTAGGAAACTAGGGATAGGAATCCAAATAATAACCCTTTGTCACTTAAATCTGGGACATAGTTTTTTTCTTCTAGGGAACCAAAATCCTCTAGTATTTGTTGACACCGTCATAACCAATTTATTAGGGTGCCTCCCACTCTGCAGGGGCAAGTCGCAACGAAGGGCTTCAAAATTCAGGGTTGAATACTGCTCTCCATTATGTACTAAAGGCTAACCCTTCATAGTCCTCCTCGTGCATGTCGAGGACCATATCGGGTGTCGAGGACCAAAGGGATAAAGCATCAGGAAACCATCCCGAACGTGTCTTGAATGAGTTGACCTAGTTTCCAATCTATTAGGTCTCTTTTACCCGAGGTCCCTCTCGGTAGTGGGATTCTCTTAGACTTTGTTTCTTCCATTTTGTATTATTTGACTATTGATTTGACCACCCCGCAAAGGATACAATTTGTGAGGGGATTCCATCTTCTGATTTTACTTTCGCTTATACCCCATAGGTTAGTGCATAATTTTTTTATAGGTAGTGTTGCTTGTTGAGTTTTTAGACGCTTTGTTGTAGACTCTAATGTTGTGACACATTGTTGCAGTTTAGTTTTAGAGCTTAATTTTTTGTCTTGTGTCCCACCATTTACCAACTCTCCTTCTACACACTCGATTATAGTTGGAAGTTTGAGCTTATGTTTGACACCCTTGAGCCTTCATTCATCATATCACACACCATAAATTCATCATTTATCCACCACAATACTCCTAGAGACTTAGAGGGTGTACCCCTCAGTCGGTACCTTGAATCGTCATCATCAGATCCATAATCGACATTGTTCCTCGTCATCATATCCATACAATACATCTGATTCTAATTCATATTCCTATCAATATGAACCTACTTTGTTCACTACCCCATCTATCCCCATGGCTAGTGCACCTCCCAACCCCTTCGAGGGGGGATGGTTGATAGTGGACTTGTGACTTCTCCACCGATACCAATTATACCTTCTATCAGACCTACGGGTCTTGGTCCTAGTGGGACCCTTTCCATCGCACACATTGTTGTTGGTCTACTACCCACTAGTAGTGGCCCCACTCTAGCCACCATGGTTCAAACTATATCGTCATTTATGCATGGGGGAACTGACCCTTCTACAAATATTTTGGTTATTCACACCATTCCAATGACTACTTCTACTGTCATAAGTCATCCCTACCAACCCCTCTTTGCACGTAGCAGCTACATTCCCTCCAGACCCAACACCATTGTTGTCCCTCCTAGATCTAGTACAGGTCCAAGTCTAGCATTCATGGCTATTCTCAACCTGCTTGAATTGGAATCGTTAATGAATGAACTCATCCGTCATGACCCATTGTGGCTTCCCATGCCTACCAAACTCCCTTCATGCATTCCTAAGTTTGAATGAAAGGTGGGAGAAGGCCCTCAAAACCACATTATGTCCTTCCACTTATGGTGTTCCTCCAATAGCATAGTGGACGACTTTATCCAACTATGGCTATTCTGCATGCTCACTAGTGTTGCAACCAAATGATATATTGAGTTTCCCCATGATACTTATCATGAATTTTACTTGTTAGCTTCTATGTTCCTCTAATACTTCCATCTACCCATATGTTACGATGAGGGCATGGAAATATTGTTATCCTGTAGAAAAAACACTGCTACCCATATCACCTATCACATCCATGAGTGGTGTCACTACCGTAGTTTGTGCGAAATCTAGTTAGATGACATGATATGAGTCCTCTATTGGTTTCTTAAAATATTACTCCCCCCTTATCGCCAATGATGTTGCATCTGAGCACCCACAAACCAAGGAAGAAGTCATCCTCAAATCCTAGTAGTTCAACCTTATCTATGACCAATCGAGTTATCTTTATACCATCATACTTGATGCTACATGTGTTGGATCCTCATCTCAAGATACATCGTGGGCATCCCATGCTACTGATGGAGTCACTGGATCTATTACCTGGCATCCCCATTTGTACACGACCTCTCCTTCAATGCCACCTCACTCTAGTACCATCCCTAGTGTTTCCCAACCTGGATACGCCCCTGATTTTTCATGCTTAGCAGCTCAGTCTCAAGCCAAACCTTCTTGTGAGTCTTCCACACCCATTCCTCATGTTCATGAACAAAATTTCCTTGCACCTTCTTGTAATGGCTAGATAGTAGGCTTGAAACCCTTCCAGCTACTCCTTCCTAATACCCACTACCTATGAAACCTATACCTGCTTTGACCTTGACTCGTATTGTTCCTCAAGGAAAATTCTACACTCATAAGAACCTCCCTAATCAACCCACCCCCAATAACTATTAAAGGAAGGGAAGACGACAAAGAGGTAGGAATTAGGGAAACAACCAACCTCAAGGAGTTAGCCAACAATCCAACCCTCCAAATAACAATGGAGCCAATCCCCCTGCACCGAACCCCCAGCATCCACCTTGACATAGGAAGAACCCTCATTTGTAGACTAACCATCCATGTACCATTTGTGATACTTACGCCTATTACACACATCAGTGCCCCCATATGAATTGAGTGGTCCACTTGTTACAAACCTATAATCAATGTGACCCCAATGCAGATTCTCTTGCATAGCCAAACCCAACACCACAAGGTCCCTCTCCTGGTGCTGCAGAACCCATTACCAAATAAATAAATGGTTGCAACCCAACCCTTGGTACGAAAAAATGCTGCAACCACTTATGCAGATCAACCCATCGATCCAGGTGTTTATCACCTTATGACATTGTCGTTTGATGTCAACTTACAGACTCAAAAAAAACAATATGGCCCTACCATAGAAAGCGTTAATCCCTCCATGACATCTACCTCCACCTTTTTCGCTATGTCCTTACATTTTTCGAGACCCCCCATGGACAGGACTACCAAAGTCCCTCTATTCCCTTTGTGCTGCATCACAAACAACCACACTGCTAGAGCCACTCTTAATTACAGTATTGTTGATGACTTGGATCGGTCTCCCTCTACCATGTGCTCTCTAGAACTATTAAGAAATTTTCCTTCAATAAGCAAAGCTTTGTTATTTTTATTTAGGTTTCGTCGACCCCTTTGATTCCAAGTTGATCACTTTAGACTTGGATAAAGAAGAACCTCAGATTCTATCATTTGTATCGTTCTAGGTTTCAATCACAGCTATTCAGGATTTGGTCATTCATTGATGCATCATCAATGAGGGTGCATCCACTTGCGTTATGTATAAATTGTTTTGGAAGAATCTCATCTCCCCAACCCTTCAACCCTCAACCACCATCCTTTGCTCTTACGATGGTCATGATTCTCAACTGCAAGGTGTTCTCCTGAATGTCCCTATTAATTTGGATGGATTGATTGACATTGAGTTTGTCAACACCCAACTAGATTACAACCTCGTCCTTGGACGTAGTGAGCTCTTTCTTCTATCGTCTTTCGACTCTTGATGTTCCACCATGATGGGAAGATAACAACTTTCGACCAATTGACGTATTAAGGTCCTAAAGTACTAGACACATTGAAGCATGTCCTCCCTATTATCGAAACCACAATTGATAATGTATCCATCCCCTCCCTATATGTTGTTGGTCCAAGCCTGTTTGCCAACGACCCTTTCACGGACACCTTTGTGTCCCTCCCACCTCCCCCTTCGATGACTGACATATCGGATTTTTGCACTATCACATCCGGTAACATTCCAACCTCCTCACAACCTCATCCATAACCCCAACCACAGAACCTGAGAGATTATTGGGGTTCATTCCCTGTACACATGATCCCCTTCCTCTTTCCACCTTCTCTAATTTTGAGTAAGCCAGTCATGACTACTCTCAACCTTTTGGGATTCACTTTTGGCATTCCCATGTGGTACATTGATCCACCCACCCTCCCCCTGACACCACAAATCGTGTTGAAACTAGTCCAACCTATTGATACAGTTTCACACCCACCTCCTAGTACACAACCAACCTCTTATGCATCTACTCCTACCCCCCCCCTCCCACGAATATTGGGGGAAAGGAAAAATAAGGCCCAAAAGAGCCACGCCCACCTCCTACTTGTGTTTTATGTGATGTCCTCATCCATGTGATGCAAAATTGTCCCTATTTTCCATTCCTTCACACTCACATGCGCACAGTAGTCAAGACTGACGATGCTCTAGTTGTCAACATACCAACAATACATGCAATTAAGGACTAATATCTATGAACCAATCACTCATGTGCATTGTGTGGCATATATGGTCGTTTCTCCCATCATTCCCAATATTTCCTGAGTATCATTCTCTCCTTAGTGACATTCGCAACCATTCATGTGAATCTGAAATCACTATCCTTAAGGAGATCCACACCCCGACCTCTTCCTTGGACACCAATAACACCATTTATACAATATCTACTTCTCACAGTCCTTCAGTCTCCTCTTCCATGGAATATCCCTCCAATCTATCCAGTCTCTACTTTCACAATGACGAAGAGATCCTTGAAACCGCCACTAATTTTACCTTATTCCATTTAGTCCATCGTGTGGACTCGATTCTTTCCATTGAATTCCAAAATCTATCACTTCGCCATGCCATCAATATTCTGCCTAATACTTCACCGTTGGAAAAGTGCCTACTAATGCTTGAACAAACTGATGAGGACCGTCGAGCTACTCTCCAAATGATCGAAGCGGCTAAGACACAGTTGAGGTCCCATTATGACTCCCACATCGACCCACACACCTTTAGTGAGGGGGGCCTCATCCTTGTCTATGATCAATCCCATGATAACACTGGAAAACATAAGCTCAAATCTATGTGGTATGGCCCTTCTGTCATCCATCGATGTCTCGACAAGGGGGCATATCTCCTCGCTGACTCTGACGACCGTCTCTTGAAGAATCCCTGCAATGGGATCTACCTAAAGAGATTCTATGCCTAAGTCAACCAACATACATACCCTTGTATCATAGTTTTTATTTCTTATTTTACATCGTTTCTAACACAAGTCTCACAGTTTGTTTCCTTGGTTGTTCCATATGGAGCCTACCTTGCCCTTCTATGTTGGTTTTGTTGATGGTGCAAGTAGATAGTCACATGAGTAAATCCATATCGATGGAATTTGTGTTGGTATCGTTACCAACCACCAAGCTGAGTATGATGATGTCGCTAGTCTCCTGACCACTTCCCTTCACTTGGGTATTCGTTTCCTTGATGTCTTCTTAGACTCCCAATTGCTTGTCGCCCGGCTAAATAACTGCTAGTGGGTACACGATCCCTCCCCCTTTAGAAAGTTCCTTCACAATGGAAACCATGTTATACATTTTGAATCCATTTCAGTCATGCATGTTCCCAAAATTCTCAATAGTGTAGCAGACCAAAAGTATAATGACGTTCTAGAGTGGCACATCAATCATGCATATAGGAAATAAATTGCATCATTCATCATCATATAGTCATGCATAAATATGCCATATACATCATATAGGAATAGTCATCAGCATAACAATAGACTCATCAAAACCCATAAAAATACAAAAATATGCATCCTCGTGCATTCATATCATCAATATCATATTCAGTACAAAAAGAGAAGCTCTACATGCTTTCTCGTTTGATCATACATATCATACAAATTTCCCCATGCTCAAATGAATTGGGGGCAGCAACACCAGCTACTAATTCGAGTCACCCTACTTTGACTCTATGTCCTCCATAATATCCTCCTCCTCCATCAGTGCATACCACTATGTCACCACTATGACATACTTAACAACAACTATGATCCTCCTCATGAGATCCACTTCGAAGGAGATCTATAGCACATGATAAGAAGATCGTCATCTAGGTACTTCCACCCATCGTCGATGATCCCCTCCAAATTCCACTCCATGTGTATCCATAATGAGTCTAATGTAGCACTCTGTTGCCTCCTCTTCTCGTGAGCAGGTGGATCTAACCCCTCCATCCTTCCCTTGCATCGCTGGTATCCTGCTGGAGGGTGTGGTTCCACCTCTGCACATGCACCCAATATGTCATCAATATCCATCACATGTATGATATATCTAACACTAATATAGTAAACTATATATGTGTAAAACCACAAAGAGTCATGTATACATACCATCCGGTCCCCAGACATGTCCTGGAGGTTGAGGCATATGCAAATACCCCCGGTAGTCCATGTGTGTGTATGGATAGTCCTCTATAAGGATAGTAATATGCCACCAATGTACAAAAATATCTTGGGTGAAGAAACAACCTAGCAAGATGCCTCCCTCCCTGATCATCATCTTGCACCATTACCACATATGAGGCTCACGAGGTCTCCCGTCGCAGACTACTAGATGAGGTCGTAGTGTTGATAGTCACTCAAAGAATAATGAGCGCAAAAAGGATGGGAAGAATAAATCCCCATCCACCGATCTATCCTAGCTCATCCCACGTCAAACCGCTATCAGATACATTTGGTCCCACCCATAGTAGGTTCCCCTCAACACACTCTCGACCATCAGTAACTGGCTACCTGAGATCTTGTGAGGACCTTTCGATCTCAGTGTATGCAACACCAACATTGCTACTACATAAATCTCTAGAATCTCGATGTCACACACCAATATGTATGATGCATGCACATATGTCGTGGCATAGCAATGTCAGACACACAAGTCATCCATCAACACCCCCCTCGAGAGTTTCGGAGAGATATCACCGATAACTCCCAACAGTGGGAGGCCAGTCAAAAAGTACATGTCTCAGAGGGTGTTCTCCACCTATGAGACTCACGTCTCCTTCTCTCCCTATCTTTTTTGGTCCATTTCTTGGTCTTACCTTGGTATGTGTGCCCCTAGGTGTTAACACAAAAAATTGTTCACCTGTCTCTCCATGGTCCAAACCATAATTGTACATCATATTACCACCATTATTTCCTCCATTTTGACCTTCACAACTAAAATTCCACCAAATATGGTCCAAAACATTATTATTCCTTCCCCCATAAATGAAGGAAAGTTGAGCATTTATTGTGACTTATCCCCACTCTCTCCAAAAAGGACCAAAAAACCCTAAAATGAGAATGGATTAAAAACCATAAATAAATGCCATGCACAATAAAACACTTTTGGTCAACATTACATTACATTACGTTACTTTTCACCTTTCTCCATTGTTCCCATATTTTTTCCATATCATTTTCCATGGTGTATGTTGAGCTTGCTCCATACCATATTGGATCCATTCCCCCATTTGAAAACCATTAGTGGAGACGACTGGAGAACCAGACCATGGAGCCGGTGGATCATTTCCTCAAACGGCTATAGTGGCCCATATTATTGAAAGGTATGCTTGTTCTTTTCTTATTAGTTATAAAATATATAAAAAATAATAAAAATATTTCTTTTGGTACTACTTATTATTGCAATTCAATGTTGAGAAATCTATCGCACCATGAACTCTACCATGTGATCCGGCTAATCTACGGTAGGTGCTTTTGCATGTAGTAGGGAAGAAATCCCCACTACAATTTTGGAAACTCCACTGTCTCAATCCCCGCAGATCTTTTTCTTTGCATGTTTTTCTATTGGCTTGTCCTACTTGGGTTCCTTTAGTTGTCACATATTTAACCCCCTTGCAGTAGATCCAAACTATTCGTGTACTAGTTCCTTCTCCCTTGTCCCAAGCCAACAACTTCTTCTAAATAAAACCCTTAGTTTCAGCTAGATTGCACCTATCTAGCACAAAGAAACAACCTAGGTTGCACTTTTTTTCCCTATAAGCACGACCTAGGTTGATCCTTCTGCCTCGATAAGTGCGACCTGGATCAAAACTCCTGGTCACATTTGTCTAAGATTATTGAAGTGATCCCGGTCACTACTGTGGCCCATTTATGTGCAACCTATCGTGCAAAACCCCTATTTTTTGCGACCTGAGTCTTTCTGCTGATTTTTCTATCTTGATCACGACTTTTTTACTGTTTTTTATGACCTACATTTTTCAGTCCTTTTCAGTGTTTGAGACCCTTTTCTAGACCCCCTTTCTGTGTTTTACCCCTTCTCGACATGTTTACTTCCTTATGTGATTGATTACATCCCCCTGGTTCGTTGTGCGGTCCTATTTCCATTGTATGTGACCCCCCTTAGTTGACGTTGGTAGTTGAGACCCCCTGTGCGTTTCCTACAACCTGTTAAGTTCCTGTTGTGCTCATTTACTTGTGTACATTTTATTTTCCGGAAGAAATAGTTGTTTTGAAACATATTTACTATCATTTTCTGTTACATATCTACATTTGCGACTCAATTGTGTAATTGTTGGGGTTTAGACATTGCGCATCACTTGTGCACATATCTCACACCATAAAGTTAAACACTTGGTTCATGACCCAAATCTAGCCTAAAATTTAATTTAACTCAACCAGCATTGTAACCTCATTTGAGGACCAAAACAATATTGTAGTTAAGTCAGGACATTGGGGATAGGAATCCAAATAAGACCCCTTCATAGTCCACCTTGTGCATTTCGAGGACCATATCGGGTGTCAAGGATCAAAGGGTTGAAGTGCCAAGAAACCACTCTAGGCGTGTCATGAACGAGGTAGCCTAGTTTCTAGTCTATTTAGGGCACTTGTACCTGAGTTCCCTCTAGGTAGTGGTATTCTCTTAGCCTATTTTTCTTCCATTTTGTATTGTTTGACTAGGATTTCATCACCTAGAAGAGGATACGATTTGTGAGGGGATTCCATCTTGTAGCTAGTAATTTGCTTACACTTAAACCCCATAGGTTAGTGTGTCTTTATTTATAGGTAGTGTCACTTGTTGGATTTCTTTCCACTTTGTTGTAGACTCACCCACCATAACACGTTGTTGCAGTTAGGTTTTAGATCTTTCTTTTTAGCTTGTGAGCCACCATTTTTATGCTCTCCTTCTCCACACTCAGGTGTAGTTGGAATTTTGAGCTTGCGTTTGACACCTCCATTCATTACAAAACACACCATCACATCATCATTTATACACCACGCTAATCTCATAGAATTAGGGGGAATACCCCTCAAATCAATTCCTTGAACCACCATTGTCAAATCCATATTCGACGTCATTCACAACCTTCAAATCCATACAACGCATCTCAGTTTGATTTGGATTCCTATCAATTTGAACCTACCTTATTCACAGCCCCATCTAGCCCCATGGTTGGTGCATCTCCTGGCCCCTTTTAGGGGGGGGTTGTTGATAGTATACTTGTGACTACTCCACCCGTCATATCAAGTATCCCTTCTGTCACCCATCTTTCCTGGCCCTAATGTGCCCCTGGCCATCACACACACTACTGCTAGTACACTACCCACTAGTGGTGGCCCCACTCTAGCCACCATGGTTCATATTGTACCTTCCTTTATGCATAGGGGCATGGCCCTTCTACCACCATTCCGGCTATTCACACCATTCCAGTGCCTACTCCTATTATTGGAATTCAGCCATACCAACCCCCGTTTGCATGTAGCAACTACATGCCCGTCGATCCCAACACCATTGTTATCCCTCCTCGATCTAATCTAGGTCCTAGTATACCATTTATGGCTAGTCTCAACATGCTTGATTTAGAGCAATAGATGAATTAACCCTTTCGTCATGACCCAGTGTGGCCACCCATGCCTACCAAACTCCCATCAGACATCACTAAGTTTGAGGGAAAGGTGGGAGAAGACCCCCAAAACCACATCATGTCATTCAAATTATGGTGTTCCTCTAACAACATAGTGGATGATTCTATCTGATTGCATTTTTTCCATCGCACACTCACAAGTGTTGCGACCAAATGTTATATCGAATTGCCTCATGCCACTTACCTGGAATTTTCCTCGTTAGCCTCGATGTTTCTCCAGTACTTCTAGTTACCCATATGTTATGATGAGGGCGTGGAAATCCTATTATCATGTCGACATAACACTAGTACCCATATCATGGATCATATCCATGAGTGGCGTTGGCCTCGTAGCTTGTGTAAAATCCAGTTAGATGATAGGATTTTCCTAGATTGGTTTCCCAAAACCTTACTCTTGCCAATATCCAAGTACATTGCATCTGAGCACCCATAAACTGAAGAGGATGCCATCCTCAAGGAACAACAATTCGATCTTATCTATGCCCAATCATGCTATCTTTATGCCATCACAACTGGTTCTCCCCGTGTTGGATCCTGAGATACACCAAGGGAATCCCATGATGTTGATAGAGTCATTGGATCTATTACTCAGCATCCCCACCTTTACACGACCTCTCCTTTGATGCCGACTCACTCTGGTAATACCCCTAGTGTGGCCCAAGTTGGTTACACCCCTTATTTTTCATGTGTAATGGCTCATTCCAGAGCCACACCTTCCTACGCGTCTCCCGGTACTAGTTCCTCACATTCACAGACCAAATTTATTGGCACATGCATGTAATAGTCAAAATATAGGCTTTGCATCCCCTCCAGCTACTCCTGCCTATTACCCACCATCTATGCAACCTACACCTGCTCTGGCCTCGACTTCTCCTACTCCTCAAGGACAGGTCTACATTTAGTAGAAGCTCCCTAATAAACCCATCCCCTATAAACAGCAATGGCAAGGATGACGACAAAGAGATAGTAATCGAGGAAACAACCAACCTCAAGGAGGTGGCCAACAACCCAACCCTCCAAAAAACAATGAAGCTAATCCCCCCGCACATAATCCAAATCATCCACCTAGATCTGGGAAGAACCCTCAGTTGCGGACTAACCATATGTGTGCTATTTATAACACTTATGACCAGTATACATGTCAATGTCCCCATATGGATCGAGTCTGCCATTTCATAGAAACTGATAATCAATGTGACCCCAACGCGGTCGCTTTGGCTTAGCCAAACCCATCACCACCAAGTCCTCCTCCTATGGTTCTACATAATCCCTTACCAAATCAAGGAATGGTTGAAACCCATCCCTAGGTACCACAAACCCCCACACGCACTCCTACAGGACCACCCATTCATCCTAGTGCTATCACTAGATTTGTATTCGAGTTCTACCCTATAATCTTTCCTATAAATGATTTTCTTCTTGAATTTCATTAACGTTCCTTAGATTAGCCTTTTAGTTTCCTTAAGTCTTAATTTATAATTTATTTATTAGGTTACCCTAGAATCTGCAATCCGCATCTCATCTAAGTTTGACTATCAAAAAAGAGTATGTAAGAAATCGATGATGTGAAAGAAGTTTTGTGGAAAGGAAATTGGGGAAGTCATTTTTTAGATTTTACAAATCCGCAATCTGCACTCTGCATCTAATCTCAGATCAAGGGTTAGGGAAGAGTCCACGAGAAATAGACGGCGCGTAAAGTACATTTCAGACAGGTAGTTGCGAAAAGGAAATTGTGGAAGGACCTTTTGAGAAAAATAAAAACGTGTGTCCACAATCAGCAACCCGCAATTGCAAGAAGGTCGTTGTGGAAAGGCAAATGCAGAAGGATTTTTTTGTTGCGGAAATATCATTGCAGAAAAAGGCAAATTTGAAAGAACTTATGGTGCAAAATTATCATTGTGGAGAAGCAATTTTGGAAATATTTTTTGCGGAAAGTCATGACTGATAAATCCAAATAGAGTTAAAGAATTATTAAAATGAAGAATTGTGTTTTCATGAAGAGGCACGATCTAAGAATGAAAAGGCGCAACTGTGAGGATATTAATTCATAGAAAACATGTTAGAAGGTATTTATAGACATAGTGCTCAGTGAAAGAAGTCATCTTTATAGTCTAGAACGATATAGAAGCAAGTAAAACAGAGACCAAGGGGAGACATAAGAAGATCTGGAAGTTTTATAAAAACATACTAGGGTGGTAGGGTGATTCTAAGGCAAGCTATATGCATGCAAGGGGGTCGTACCCTCCTTCCAGTGGTATCTGGTAAATAGGGTGTAGAAGCATCCTTTTAGTAGTAGTTGATAAACCATGGGGTCATAGCCTCCTTCCAATGGTAGCTGGTAAATAGAGTGTCATAGAATCCTTTCAGTAGAAGCTAATAAAATAGGGGTTCGTAGCCTCCTTCCAGTGGTACCTAGTACATAGGGTGTAGAAGAATCCTTTCAGTAGTAGCTGATAAACTAGGGGGTCATAGCCTCCTTCCAATGGTAGCTGGTAAATAGGGTGTCGTAGCATCCTTTCATTAGCTACTGATAAAACAGGGGGTCCTAGCCTCCTTCCACTGGTAGATGGTAATTAATAGGGTGTTGTAGCATCCTTTTAGTAGCAGATGATAAAACAGGGGGTCGTAGCCTCCTTCCAATGGTAGCTGGTAAATAGTGTGTTGTAGCATCCTTTCAGTAGTAGTTGATAAAACAAGGGGTCCTAGCCTCCTTCCTGTAGTTGCTGGTAAATAGGGTGTAATACCATCCTTGTCTTTAGTAGCAGACAAAAACTATTTGTAAATATAATTTTGCAGTAATAGGAATTGTTGGTGGTTTACCCAATTGGGATTCCATGATAAATTTTTGTTTTGTGTGTTCTTGTGTATCATGTGTGTTATTGAATAAATTAAAAGTGGTTTAAATTGTTAAAAGTTATCAATACCGATTCACCCCCCCCNGTATCAGAGAAGGATCCTTCACTACAGTTTAATCATTGGAAGGAAAATCCTATTAAAAACCACTATGGGTCAACAAGAAGGGATTGCCTCCAATGGATATCCAGTACTTAACAAAGAAGGATATGCATTATTGAGCATATGAAAGAGAGTATACTTACACTCATTACGATATGGAGTATGGAATTCAGTAATCTCTGATTACATCCCACCAAAAATAATAAGGACCCAATATAAAAAAGAATCCAAGAAAAATAACTCAAGGGAAATGGAGGCTATACTTGATGGATTACCTCAACCCATGAAAGAGAAGGAAAGACAATGTATCTTAGCTTAAATTGAAGAAACTTTACCTAGTTGAACAAAGAGAAAAAACAATCCTTGATATTTTTGATAATTATAGTGATGATGTAGAAACTTGCAGTCATATGGAAGATAATGAAGATGAAGAAAATATATCGATGGAGACAGTAACTTCAGAAGATGATCCAGATGTTGAAGGAGAGGTGGACCTAAAGGCAGAACTCATAAGTGCTATTGAAGAATTGAGAAAGAGTAGAATGAAGAACAAATATTTGAAAGAAAAATTGTCAAAATGCCAAGGAGAGCAGAAATCAAAAGAAGAGGAAGTCAAGACCCTCCAAAAATAACTGCACAATTTAAGACAACAAGCAATGGATAGCATGAAAGAGGATGAGGCCTTAAAACCAGAAGTTGCTAACTTCAAATGAGAAATAAAGAAGCTAAAATATCAGCTATCTGTAAGTGAGAGGTTCAAGGAAAGTACTGAAGCACTTAATAAATTCCTCATCTTACAAAGATTCCCCAAGGATAAAACAAGTCTTGGATATAATCAAGAACATGAAATTAAAGGATCAAGCTCCATCCTCAAGAAGATGTTGAATATGTTAAATTTTGGGATGATGCTTCCAAAGATACGCCCATTAATCAGGAGAATTACAGGAATATTAATTCTAGTCATCAGAATTCGGCTCATCCTCCTAAGAAGAAAATTTTCAAAATATATTCCAATGAATTATATGTATATTGTCACCGATGTCACAAGTTTGGTCACACGGCTACTGATTGTAGAATCAAAGAAGAAGATCAAGGTCTATAAAGAAATGAAGGCACTAACATCTCAAATAGAAAAATACTTATTATATGTTTCATTTGTCACAATGTTGGACACTTTGAAAACATTGAAAAAAAATACATTCAGACTCTCTAAGGAAACACAAGAGAAGAGATATAAGACAAAATACAAAATACAAAGAAATAGAAGACCAATAAGAAGGGTACCTCAAGGAAAGATGTGGAGAAGAAAGTCAGATTACAAAGACTCAGAAGAAATAAAGCATCCGAACATCAATAAAGTTTCCAAAGATAATGTTGAGCATAATAGTATTGTATAGAAGAGTGACATACATTATGATGAAAATCAAAATGAAGAAGCAAAAGAATACACCAATGGAGATGAAGGTGATGATGCTGGAACTAAAGGAGAATGTATTTTCTAAAATGTCTCATGAGCAAGAAGAGAATCCTGAAATTAACATTAGAAGGAATCACATACTCAGGGGGAGATAATATCAAAGAAGTGAAATTGGTACTTGAAAAAAATCATTTGGTAAGAATCAAATAATGTTTTGAAGTTCCCATCAGAACAACAAGAAGAAGAGTCATAAGAAATACTTGGTAAAGGATATATTCATAAAAAACAAGAGATGATCATGGTTAAAAGATAAGACTGGTGTATGCTTGATATAGAGCAAAGTGTAAGACCTATGAAGTAACATGCGAATATTAAAATGTGTGATCCATGAATACCATAAAGTCTATAATCCAATAGAATATGAATATTATCTGTATTACTCAGAATATGAAGCCATGACACATAAATAAAATCCTTTTCCATCCTAAAAGTATTCATTTGGTCACATTTGTTTGGGGTGATCTTCCATGTTTCACACCTAGATGATTTAATAATCATGTTTTTATGGTTGATGAGAACATGTAAAGTTTAAATAAAAGAACAGATATGGAAGACACCATTTAGACAATATTAAGGACTGTCTATTAGGGTAATTATGAACAGTCATTTCTGTGAGTTGTAATCATTTATTGGAAATTGAGGACATGATCACACATAAATTGTGTTTTTCAAGACTACAAAACTCACCTAGTATCAATTAGTATCATTTGGTGTCAGAAAGCTAATTCCACCGAAGGATTATGAAAATAGATTACCTCTAAAAACTGAATAGTCTCGGTGAACTATTTTGTGGGGTTAAGCATGTATAAAATAAATGGCAAGTGAGTGACCTCAGTAACCTCGGGAGACAATATAGTATCAATGAATCTAGTGCATATCACATTGATTCTTGGTATATGTCAAAAAGGGGAGTAAGCACATAAGGTTGAGAAATTGTTTTCATGGGATTTAAGACTCCTTAAGAAGAACAAGTTGTGTGATACATCTTTAAGAGAAATATGTGGAGGAAAATAGATCTGGTATTATTTCTATGTTAAATAAAGAACTCCAGTGGCAGGTCTTTAATGATACTTGCAAATATATGTGAAAATACTAACAAAAAATTTTCATAAGGAAGAATCTGAAAAATCCCAAGATATTATTGCTTTCAGATTAAATGGACAAACAATGTATAAAGGACTAAATATTCTAGGTAAGTATTGAACGTGTTATGATTTTATTGTCAAAAACTTGGCTTGTTGAGGATCATTGGCAAGATTTGAACAATGGCACCTACAATCATTGAAGAACTGTGGAAGTAATAGTACATAAGATCAATCGATGACAGCTCTGAAAGAAAATGATGAATATATCTTGGGAGATATGAATGTTGTCTAGTCCTTGATGGCTACTTGCACCTTCTTAAAAATCACTTTCCATATGGTTCATTTCAAGAAGTTGATAAATCGTGTCTTCATATTTTATTATCACTAGGATAAGATAACAGATTGAAGACATAAAGTTGTCTTGGGACAACTACATGCGTATATAGATCAGATTTGATGTTTAGGGGAGATATGTTGATAGGGGAAGCTGACAGAAGGAAGCACTGTGATACGAGGAGTCTACAGATTTATCATCCATGTTATCACTCAAAAGAACCTGTTGCATGAAGGAAAATGTTAAACAAAACCGTGGTCAGTACCAAGTGAAGTTAAAAGAAGAAAGACTGGAAGGGAATACCATGTTATCCTTTTTCATTGTTGTCTAAGGGTGAGAATGATTAGATGTTACCATCAATTCCAAAGGGGGTGAATGTTGAAAATAGTTGTCATTGATGTGAAAAGAGTTTAGCAATGAAAAAGGAATAACCAATAAACATGATGGTAGTGCAAACTAAATGAATCCCCAAAGATAATGTGTAGATCTAGCGAGAAGATCAAGTCCTTGGATCGATACCCTGGATGAAAAAAATTGTAGAATTGCGTGGAGGATGAAGCTATAGAGGTTATAGACAGATCCAGATAAGGAGGTCTGGTCTGGATGAATATAGATTGAGTTGATGCATGGAGGATGAAGCTATAGAGGTTATAGACATATCCAGATAAGGAGACCAAGTTTGGTGAAGATAGATCGAGTTAATTAATCAATCCTTTGATCAATTAACATAGAGGTTGCGTTTGTTCCTTTGGCAGAGGTTAGACATTCTAGATTAAATGAGAAATATGAATCGACAATGAGGAAAGAATTCACGAAGTGAATCTACATAGGAAATAAGAGTTTCATAGTTAACCAAAGATCAATGGTCTATAACAAGACCCACAAAGTAGATATCCATGGAAAATAACATTCTTGAACACTAGAGTGAAGAGAAGAGTTGGACATACCAAATAAGTCAAGAAACAAATATCATTGGTCTATAATAGTCTACGCAATATAACAGTGCAATATATTTGAAGCTATGGAAAGATTATTACGAGAGACGGATTTAAGAAGATTGACAGTCAGGAAAGATTCTGTAAGAAATCGATGATGTAGAAGAAGTTTTGTGGAAAGGAAATTGGGGAAGTCACTTGTGATATTTTATGAAAACGCAATACAAAATCCACAATACTCAATATGCATCTGATCTAAGATTGCCCATCAAAAAAGACTCCGTAAGAAATCGACGATGCACAAGAATTTTTGTGGAAAGGAAATTGGGGAAGTAATTTTTGAGATTTTACAAACCCACAATCTGCAATTCGCATATGATCTCAGATCAACGGAAAGGGAATATTCTGCAAGAAATCAATGGTGCAGAAAGTACCATGTGGATATTAGAATTATTGTGCCATTAGATCTTCAAGAAATGAGTGCAATCAGATTCTTAATTATTATGCAGTGAAGGAGAATGAAAAATACACACTAAAAAAATCAAATCTCACAGGAAATAGACAAGTATTGCTTATTTAATTACAGTATTATCTTCATTACATCCCTACAGTATACCGTGCTAATACATAAAGGAGAATTCGAATCATGAGAGATGAATTCGAATCTACTAACCCAATTTGACTACATGGCTAACTAGAAGAGTCTAAATCACTATCAAAGTTCAACTGGCTAACTCCAAATGTTTAAACCAGTCTCTCAATTAGTTACAATCAATCAAACTAGTCTAACTGTAGTGGTAGGTGAGAATTAGGTGAGAACTGGCGCCTTCCCACATGCAGCCATGCATAACCGGTGCTAACTGAACTGGAGAATATCTAACTAAATGTAACTGAAGCATAACTAAGCTTGATTATTTACCAAATTCCAACAACTGAAGGAGGTTGCTTCTGGCACTCCTAGCAGGGATGATTTTAAGGAACCATACTTATTTAAAAATGTATAAATGTTGGCGAATATTACCAATTCTTAAAATGCCAACTATAAAATGATTGGCGATATTTAAAAGAAAAAAATTAGTTTCCAAGGGTTTTATATCATTTATATAATAATTTAGCTATTTTTAGGGTGAAAAAATGTTACCCCATCAAAATCAGGTGAAACGGGGCTTCAAAAAATGCAAAATGGTGAATCTTTTTTGGGAGGAAAACATGGAAAAATAGCCCACTGGGCTAACATTCGCTTCTAAAATTATCCCTAACTCCTAGTGGCTCCTAAAATGTAGGGATTATTCTAGGAGGCGCCTAAACTGATGCATGTAGGTGCATTAAGTTCAAGTTAGCCTCTATCGGTGTTCCCCACACTCTAGTGGCTGGTACATGTGGCCCCGTTAGGCCAAGTGGACCCAATGGTACGAGTGGACCCAATAATAACTAAATGACTCCTAAGTTAGGAAAATATAATCTAATAGATAGTTCAGACAAGGGAGGATTATAAATCCTAACATCCCCCCTGAATCCTAACTTGGACAACTTCGGGCCCTAGCAACAAGGCCAAAATTCACTCATATACAATGTAAAAGATAAAAATGATGCTTAATAAAATGAGGAAATAGGGGAAAACCTCATGGGAAAACCCCCCCTTCAAAATAAGCAGGAACAGGAAAATACAAGCTATTTTTAGAATAAAATAAGTTTCCTTGAAAAATAACTTGCAGAAACTTTGCTGCAAATTTGCATCTCTATGCAACATTATGGTTCTTATGTGCAGCAGCATCCTGAATTTGTGCATGTGAAAATATCCAAACTAATGGCTATGTCTGGATTAATTTTCCTCTTTGGAAGAAGAAGAATATGCTCAACTAAATCATAAATATAGACAGCTGCTAGATGAAAACTGGACCCATGTAGAGCAATTGAAATAAACTGATGAGAGAGAAAAGGTGCTTGAGAATGAGAACCATGTGAGGAACACCCAATCAACTAATATATTCCAGCCTTGAAAATTGAACCATGTGAGGTAAAATCAACCCCAAGTGTTAGGAGCAAGACTCCAGGCGAATGCAGAATGTCTCCATCTTTACTAGTTATGTGAGGAGATGAGCATGTGATCAAATAGATAGGTAGAGAAGCCCTGGGAATGTGGAGAGCGGATGCTTGAGATCCATAATCTGATATAGCTTTATAAATAACCAATGATTCACAAAATAAAATATCAGCAAACTGATAAGAGGAAACTAACATCAAATCCGCATCAGCAAGTTTGAAGGAGACTTGCGGTACTTGATTTGTCACACCAAAATTGATGAAACTAGCTACAAGCATGACTGAACGCTCTTGGAACTTAAAACTTCAACAAAATAATATCATATCATATCCAAATAAGATCATATTATATCCAAATAATTTCATATCAGATCCAAAAGTGTGGAATAAAATCAAATCCCCAACAACAATTTTGAAGGAGAATTGTTGTACTTGATTTTTCACACCAAAATTGATGAGAGAAGCTACAAGAATTACTAAAGGCTCTTAAAAATTGAAACTGGAACCAAATAATGTCAGATCAGATCCAAATAAGAGCATATCACATCCAAATAGTTTCATATCATATCCAAGAGTGTGCTCGACCGAGATGGTAGATGCACAATTTTCTCCTTCTTCAAAATTCTGATAATTGGTGCATGCAATCATGTAGGAAATTAATGGAAGATCTAGATCAATGAGAGTGAATGGATCACTCTTAAAATCTGATATTATTTCCAAAATATCTGTGGTATAACTTATCTACACACTAGAAACATCATTAGATATAGAGAAATCAAATTCCTCTTTATTTTCTGAAACAATCACCGGTAAACTATTCACAGAATTTAAAATAGAAGAATCATGGAGAATTTTTGCAAAGAATGGAAGGAGAATTTTTATTCAAAAAAATATATTCGAATGTATTCTTCTAGATCAACCATGTGAGAAGATGAGATATCAGATATCTCATAAACTTCTGGAGCAGCAGGAGAAGGAGTCACTCCAAGGATACTTTCTTCAATTTGAATTGACTATGTGGAATATTTTGCTTCTTCTTCATCTTCAACAATTTGCTTTTCCTATAGGAGAGGGCACATAGAGTCCATTTTTGAACTCTGCATGTTGGATTTTATCTAAACCTTTCTCAATGCCTAGGATTTTAGAGTCATCTCCCATATGACTGTTAGGTCCTCCTGATAGAGTGGAAGTGATGAAAGATTCCCTAGAGGAAACCATGTGGTTGGATGCTACAGAATCTATCAAGTAAGCCTTCGACCCAGTGAGGCCTACATGCAAGGGATGGAATCTCTCATGTTATTTAGTCTTCTCTCCATCATCAGACATATCAATACCTTGTGGAAAGGAAATATTTTTCTGTACAAGGAAAATTTTCAACTCGTCAAGGGTATTCTTCATGCACGAATCTTCTGGGTGAAAACCCCTCATACAATAAGGACACTTTTTCTTTTCAAATCTTTCCTTCTTCCTGGAGCTCGAAGCTCCTTCGGAAGTCTTCTTATTCTCTTTCGGCTTCTAACCATATGTTTTAGGTTCCTTCCCCTTAACTCTACCTTTATATTGCGCTTTGGTAGAGTCTGTCACTAGGAGAGATTGATCATTGGAAGTCTGAATGACTCCCATCTGGACCAACTTCTCTTGCTCTTGTATTAAGGACTCTGCAAAGGAATCAAGTGAGGGAATCTTCCAATTGGGAATGGAAGCTCTTCTGAAATGGAACATTGATACAAATACATAATACTCCGTACCTAGTTTGCTGAGTATGGAGAGCACATGCTACTCCTCCTTTCTTTCTATTCCGCACTATCTGCATTGAAGTACAAGAGAATTTTATTTGGTAAAGAATTGTTGTATGGTCTCGAAACTGCTGGGATGTAAGGCTACCAACTCACTCTCCAAAAAATTTCCCTGGAGCTCATCTTGCTTTCCAAATAAGAATTCAAGCTTCTCCCAAGCTTCTTTGGGACTCCTCAAACCTTCAAGGTGAAAGAGGAGGTCCCTAAATATGTGAGTACATAGATAACCAAAAGCTTCATCTAAGCAGTTCAGAAACTTGTTTTTCTTAGCTGGATGATGGGGCTTAACCTCCCTTCCTAGTACTATCCTCAAGAATCCCTTATATTGCAAGGAAACTTGCATATCTTCCCTCTAATCAACATAATTGAAGGGTGTTAGGATCTGAGGTGTAGAAGGTTGAGAATCCATAATTCTCTTGTTGATCATAAAATGTATTCAATTCAAGCTACGTAGTACCTGTACAAATTCACTGCAAAAACAAAATCATTCAAACTATGTTAGAATCAATCCTTCCCTCTTGACATGCACACTTTTTCAGGGTCCATCACGCCTGCACCTCCACTCTGAATAAATTCAAAGGAAGCAAGGCAATCTTTGCAGGACTTATGTGGAAACCCAGCTGCTTCTAGTGTACAATGGAGTAGACAAACTTGAAGCTTTCCTGAGATGGCTCTAATACCATATTATAATTATTGTGCAATCATATTCTTAATTATTATGCAGTGAAGGAGAATGAAAAATACACACTAAACAAACCAAATCTCACAGGAAACAAAAAAAATTTGCTCAGTTAATTACAGTATTATATTCATTACATCCCATCAGTATAAAATGGTAATACATAAAGGAGAATTCGAATCATGAGAGATGAATTCGAATATACCAACTCAATCTGACTGCATGTATAACTAGAAGTGTCTAAATCACTATCGAAGTTTAACTAGCTACTCAAGATGTATAATCCAGTCTCTCAATCAGTTACAATCAATCAAACCAGTCTAACTGCAGTGGTAGGTGAGAAGTAGGTGAGAATTGGCATCTTCCCACGTGCAACCATGCATAACTGGCGACTAAACTGGAGAATATCTAACTGAATGTAACTGAAGCATAACTAAGCTTGGGTAGTTACCAATTTCCAACAATTGAAGGAGGTTGGTGTTGGCACCCCTAGTGGCTCCTAAAATGTAGGGATTGGTCTAGGAGGCCCCTAAACTAATGCATGAAGGTGCATTCAATTCCAGTTAGCCTCTATCAGCGTTCCCCACAATCTAGTGATTGGTACATGTGGCCCCATTAGGCCAAGTGGACCCAATGGTACTAGTGGACCCAATAATAACTAAATGACTCCTAAGTTAGGAAAATATAATCTAATAGAAAATTTGGAAAAGGGAGGATTATAAATCCTAATAGCAGAAAGGTAGTTGCAGAAAGGAAATTGTGGAAGGACCTTTTGAGAAAAATCAAAAAGTGCATTTGCAATCTGCAACCTGCAATTGCGGAAAGGCCATTGCAGAAGGATTTTTTTTTTGCAAAAATATCATTGTGGAAAAAGGAAAATTCAGAAGAAATTATGGTGCAGAATTATCATTGCGGAGAGGAAATTTTGGTAAGAATTTTTTACGGAAATTCATGACTGATAAATCCAAATAGAGTCAAAGAATTATTAAAACGAAGAATTGTGCTTTCATGAAGAGGCACAATCTAAGAATGAAAAGGCGCAATTGTGAGGAGATGCATTCGTAGAAAACGTGTTAGAAGGTATAGGTATTTATAGATAGATTACTAAGTGAAAGAAGTTTTCTTTGTAGTCCAAATTGATATAGCAAGAAGTAAAACAGAGACCAAGGGGAGACATAAGAAGATCTAGAAGTTTGATAAAAACATACTAGGGTGGTAGGGTGGTGCTAGGCCAGGCTATATGTCTGCAAGGGGGTCATAGCTACCTTCTAGTGGTATCTGGTAAATATGGTGTAGAAGCATCTTTTTAGCAGTAGATGATAAACCGGGGGTTCGTAACTTTCTTCCAGTGGTAGATGGTAAATAGGGTGTCATAGCATCCTTTCAATAACAGCTGATAAAATAGGGGGTCGTAGTCTCCTTCTAGTTGTAGATGTTAAATAGGGCGTAGAAGCATCCTTTCAGTAGTAGCTGATCATAAACTAGGGGGTCATAGCCTCCTTCCAGTGGTAGCTGGTAAATAGGGTATCGTAGCATCCTTTCAGTGGGAGCTGATAAAACAAGGGGCCATAGCCTCCTTCTAGTGGTAGATGGTAAATAGGGTGTCGTAACATCCTTTCAGTAGTAGCTAATAAAATAGGGGATCATAGCCTACTTCCAGTGGTCACTGGTAAATAGGGTGTTGTAGCATCCTTTCAATAACAACTGATAAAACAAGGGTTCATATCCTCCTTTCAGTAGTTTCTGGTAAATAGGGTGTAATACCATCCTTGTCTGTAATAGCAGGCATAAACTATTTGTAAATATAATTTTGTAGTAATAGGAAGTATTGGTGGTTTACCCAATTGGGATTCCACGATAAATTGTGTTTTTTGTGTTCTTGTTGATCATGTGTGCAAATGAATAAATTAAAAGTGTTTTAAATTATTAAAAGTTATCAACATTGATTCACCCCACCCCCCTCTCAGTATTGTCCAATATTCCAACAAGTTAACTCACCAGGGTACCATCCTCTCTGAAAATGGGTCTCGCAGCTGCACTAACTTTAACAGTTTCTTCATGCCCCAACTACAAGTACATGAATCCAGTCAACCTCAATTTGGCATTTAAAATGAAGAATATTATGCCACCTAGGAAGACACTCAGTTTGCTTGATTATGATCATGAAACTATAAAAATTCATTATTAATAGTTTGTTTTAAGTCTAGAATAACATTGGGTGTGTTACAATAGTCAAGTGATGAACAAGACAAGTTCTAGGCAAGGTTTATGTACATGAAATACTTGAAAAGTCGTGGAGGAAAACCAAGAGGAACCTAGAAGGACAAAGGCCATTGGAAATGAAAATGTGATTTTTATTCTATATAATATGTACTCTTGGTCTCATTAAGGAGGATTTTTTTCTATGATGGCGTTTTTGCTTGTAAACGTTTTTGTAAAACTTTTTTCAAAGTTTAACAAGAAGAAGCCATCAGTTGGTCGAGCTATTTTGGAGACTGATTTCAAGTTTTAGATATCAATGAGTAGAAATTATTTCTATGGATTTGTTTTATTTCATCATTATTATGAGAATGTTTTCCTATACTGTAGATTGTTCTATTGTAGAAGTAGCATTTCTTTCTCTAACTTGTCTCTAGAATGCTTACGCTATAGTCATGGGTATATTACTATAGCCAACCATTCATTTTTTAGAGTATTTTGGTATGCATCCGGTTATCTATTTATATGCTTATTTATACAGTAATTGTTTATTGAAGACCATAACATTTACATATTTGGTGTTGTGTTCATATTTCTGGTTCCATTAGCAAGCCCGAGCATCGTTTTGTATTCTTCATTCGAAATTCTATATTAGTTGCATTTCTTATATTGCTTTTCAAAAAATCCAAAATGATGAAGTGGCCCACAACCAATAAAACCTAAAAACATAATTGTTTCCAAGCAATAATTGAGATAGGTTCCATATTCCAAAAGGTAAGTTTAATTGAGACCTTTCACTAGGGCTAACCTCTCTAATTATAGAGGATGAATTCCATTCTATCAACATTTGGAAGGGAAATTTTTTAATTTCCTTTCTATAATAGGTTTGAAATATTTGGTAAGGTTAAGAAAGATACAATTTTGAATAATACTACCCTTCAAACATGGAGCAACTTCTCATTAATATCAAGAACTTTAACCAACTTTCTTACCATTTATGTCACCTGTTATCTCTAAGTTTGTTTGATTTTTTACCTTAGGGTTTTTTATTATGATGAGTCTTTATTTTTTAATTTTTGCCTTGTTTTACGCCTTATTCTTTGATTGAATGCTATTATTTATTGAATTTTTTAACCTTTTGAAGCCTCAAAATCTTCACTCATTTAAAGCCATGAACCTATGTATATGCAAGAGGTTTTATATTATGGATTGGACTGTTAAAACTGACAGCATTTCCCAAACTGGCAGCATTTTTTAAACTGGCAGCATTTTACAAACTGACAGCATTTCTTCAAAGAGTATTTTATTAAAAGTTGTTATTCATAAGTACCGTGGTATATAAAAAATGAGACAATGAACTATGGTTATATACTATATTTTCGGTACTTGATATGAACACTCTTTATAAGCAATCTTGTTCACGAAATAATGAGTTTCATCGTGTCATTCATGGGCTTGTACAACTGTTTTGTATATGGAATTAAAAGCACTTCATGCAATGAGTATTGGTACTAATAATGGCAGGGTCGAATACAATAATTCATTTTCCCTAAAATCTATCTTGTTATGTTTCCTGAATGCTCTTGCGAACTGGATGAAGGTCATTAGAGAGTTGTTTTTATACTGTCAACATTTATTGTTCAGGATCCCTAAATCTATATGATTAAAACAGCGAATACAGTACTTTTGAAATAGCAAGGGTTTGTTTTAATCCTAAATGTCCATGCTTGAAAAGGGAAAGGTTACATTGTATAAGTCTTTCTGCGTTTGAATGTAAGTTGCTACAGCATAAATTCTCTTTTAAAGTGTATAGTGTGAAGGGGTTGCAAAAATGTCGAAGACGGCAGAGGAAGAAGATCCAGAAATCGTGGTAAGAAGAAAACCAGGAGGCTTACTTTGCAAGTTGGAGCCATATAACACAGAATGGATAATGAAGTTTCCAAGATCATCCCAATTGATGAAGAATGCTGGATGGTTTGCCTTCTATGAGAAATTACAACGTTATCATTCACAGGTAACTATGTCTTTTATTAAAAACTATAAAGATGACATGGTTCAGCTTAAAAGCTTAACAGTCAGGGTAAATGAAGATTCTATTGCTGAAGCAATAGATGTTCTGGCACAGGGAGAGAGATGGTTTAAATAACAGGATTTCCAAGGAGATTACAGTGAGTTTTTGATACCAGGTTTTGAGAAATTAGATTGGAAAAACAATATCCATGTGAGCAAAATAAAGCCAAGTTGGAAAATTCCTTTAGAGATGGTACAGAACTATATTACATGTGATGGCCGGCATGACAGGGTGCTTAAATGCCATGTAAGGTTGCTGATGCACCTTAGTGGAAGCTCACAGCTCAATCTCCCATTCTACTTGTTGAAAAGCCTTCAAAAGATGATTTCAGGGATTCAGGGCCATCCATAGCATACTGCTCGTTCACTCTATCATCAGGGTTTAATCAAACTTTTGATTTTATCACAATTGCATAGGGAAGGACGAACCTGGGAAACTCTATTGATAAAGCTAGGGTTCGAAGAAAATATTAAAGAGAAAGGAAAAAGGATTATGGAAGATTCAGACTAGCAAACAACAAGTCACAAAAAACAAGATCAAGTTGCTGTAGAGGAAGGTAAGGGTTTTACAGAGAAGCCAATTCAGGAAGGTTTGTGTCCTGAAACTTCATTCACAGATGAAAACCCTGAAAAATTAAGTGTTATGCTAAAAAATATAACCTCAAAAAATGAAACTCATAAACAGTTGTTGAAGTCAGAAAACAGAGATGTAAGGCCGAGGACTAGGTTAAGAAAGAAGTTGTAGACAGAGAAGAAATCAGCACATGAAGATGGCAAGGAAATCGTGATGATAGATGATGCTCTCAGTGAAGAGACTGTACATACATCTAAAGATCAGTATTGTTCAGATATTGAGAAGTTTATTGATGTTCAAGGAGTTGCAAGGTCTATACCATAATCCTTTTGCACAAACAAACAAGTTGATTCAGAGGATTGCTCAGCATCAAGGGTTCTACAGGAAGAAGAGGTCCATATGAAAGAAGAAGACCTAGAAATATCTCCAGAATTAAACCAAGTCAAGAAGTCTTTGTAGACATACAAGGAGAAAACTAGGTTTCTACAAAACATTAATGAAAAGTTGATGACAGCCAATAAAAGACTTCGAGAAGATCTGGAGGATAAGGAGATAGATTATCAAAAATTGTTGTCAATATCTAAAGATATTCTAAGGGAAAAAATAACGATCCAGAAGCAGCTCGAACTCATCAAGGCTCAGAGTAAGGAGGAGAACAAAGATGCTGAATTTGCCAGATTGCAAAAGCGGTCCCAGGTTTTAAGTAATTTAACTATATTAGCAGAGGATTCCAAAAGTATTTAGTTTTAGAGTTGTAATTTGCTTTTGAAAGTAATTTTGTTTATTGACAAATGTCTCTTTTATATTACACTTGTACTTAAAAACTGTTTAAAGGGTATTGACTTCTCTATTTTTGAGAAGGCTCGATCCATAGAAATAGGATCGTATAGTTAGCTTAAACAAACATATATTTTGTATTTAAGGAGAGTCTCTAGATGAGACAGGGGTGGCAATTGGAGTTATGAAGATCCAGTTTTGATAACTTTCTGTATGACATGAAATACTCTACATCTTCAATACAGGTTCTACCTTGATATGAGTATGATTATGATTTGTCTGTGTATCTTATGAATTGTGTTTCTTATGATTTATCTTGTATATGGTCAATTGAATCCAATTGCAATGATTCTTATGTTGAAATACAATTATCTTTTAAACTTTTAAAAAACAGAGACAGTCTCATTTCATAATTTCATGATCGTAGTTCCTTTGATTTTGTATCTTGTTTTATGTTATATAGTTCTTTAATTATTGTGTGATTTTCCTATAGCTTTTATTACATACCAGCCCAGTATTTATATTGATTTCATTGAATTATATTTTGAAAAAGATTTCTTTAAGCTTGAACCCCTATAGTCTAGGTTCAACTCTAGGGATAACATCTTCTGGCGTCGTTGCCGAGGATGGAGAAAGGAAAGGACATCTTCCCTGGGTAATCGACATTCTTATGAAACGGATTTTGCAGGGTGAACAAAATTAGTCATATCTATTATAAACTACATTTAATCACCTATAAAAAGTTACAGTGGCTTCAAAAAAGATAGAAACTCGAGGAAATCCCTCATCCCCTTTAAATCCAGGAGTCTCAGATCCTGAGCAATTATTAAAGGAGGCTAGGAGAAATTTAATTTCTACTTCATCAAAAAAATTCAAATAGCCTGCAGCCTTGGAGATCCCTGAGTCTTCATCTACCCCAGTTCCTTCTTTTGACCCGCATTCAGAAAAAGGAAGAGAAGAGTTAGACATGTTATTTACCCCTTCCTAGATTGATAATTTCTGTGTCTTTAGAAATTCTTTGCTGTCAGAGAAGGATAAACTTGAAGCATTGCAAACAGGAGCTTCCTCTTTATTTTCAACCCATATTCCTTTGGTTAGGACCATCCCAGTGAATCAGTCAAATCCTGGTAATTTCTCTCCCTCGTCACAACATTCAAGCAACCTTCAGTCTAATACAAATTTAAACATTTCCAATCCTAGAATGGCTCAACCTCAAAATCGAATGGCTGCTATGGTATCAGCAAGATATGCCCCACTTGTTTTACCCCAGCCTCTAAATGCTCTCCCAACAGGAGATTATCAAAAGTACCTTCCAAGATTTAATGGCCAATGAGATGCTACTGCAGAAGAACACTGGAATAAATTCTGTAGTTATGCAGACAATCACAATTTTGAACATGAGGATGTTTGGATGAGGGTTTTTGTTCAAAGTTTGGATGGTGAGGTTAGAAAGTGGTTTAGAGAATTACCACCAAACTCTATAGATGGCATAGATGCTTTAGAAGAAGCATTTATAAGACAATGGGGGGACACTAAAGATTATTTGTATTACATGACAGAGTTTGGATCATTAAAGAGGAAAAAGGATGAAGCTGTGGGAGATTTTTCCAAAAGATTCAATAAAATGTACAGTAGGATTCCAGCTGAAATAAAACCCACTGAGACAGCAGCAAAGTTAACTTATGCAAACTCATTTGATCATGAGTTTTCTTTGCTATTGAGAGAAAGAAAATCTGTGTCACTTCAAAATATGCAAAATGCAGCATTAGAAGTAGAGTCAAATATTTTAGCCTCAAATAAACTTAAAGAGGAAACAAAACCTCAAATTGTAGACAAAAAAGGTAAAAAGGAAATCATTTCATCTAGCCATACATGAAGATCATCAGACAGCAAAATGGATGAAATGAATAAAATCATTTAAAAATTGTCTGATAAGATTGATAGGTTGGAAATGGGAAATAGAAATCAGAATAAACCTATACCGGAAGGCGAAAGAAATCAAAAATCAATTTAGAAGACCTTTTGCTCCTAGGTTCTTGCCAAGAGAAAGATGAAATAATGATATTCAGAGAGACAGGTGAGAAAATGAAGAACAAAGGATTCAACCTCCTTTTCAAAATAATAATGTCAGAGATGATGAATCATAAGAAATAAATGAGGGGGAGTTAGATTATTTGGAAGAGAAAGCACATAATATTAGTCAGTTTGATGGTGATTCTTCCTCTCATTTTCTGACTAGATCTGATTATCAGTATGCTACAGAAATAGATCATTATGAAGAAGATGATTATCAGATGTCTATGCCTGAAGTTTGTCAGGAAATACCACAAAGATCATATGATCTAAGATCAGGGCTAAAAAATGCAGCACAAGCTAAAAAATTGGTGAAAGCTCATCCTATTAAACAAAATATGTCTTCAAATCATAAACAAATTGTAAAGGGAAGAAAAGATGAAGTTGTAAATATTGAGGAGGTGAATAAAGCTGTAAATGGTTTCAGTTTTGAGCATGAGCTTAATAAAGTGAAAATCCCTGTGCCTTTAATAGAGTTGATTAAGAATAAAGTTTACAGGGATGTAGCTTTTAAAACTTTTAAAAATACAGTGAATTCTACTCCTATCCCATCTGATGAGATCAATTTGCAAGATGAAAAACCTACTATTATTATGGGGTCAAAAACTTTTGATTAGCCTGATGATAATTCAGAATATCCTCCTCCATTTTATGTAACATTTTCAGTACATGATCAGCTATTGCATAATTGTTTGCTAGATTCAGGAGCTTCACATAACCTCATGCCAAAAGCAGTCATGGAAGCTTTAGGACTGAGTGTTACTAAACCATACCATGATTTGTATGCGTTTGATTCTAGGGCAGTGAAGTGTATTGGGGTAATCAAGGATCTGGTGGTGAATTTAAATCAGGTACCTATGAAGAGTGTATTGATGGATATAGTTGTAGCAGATATTTCTCCTAAATTTGGTATGTTATTGTCTAGATCCTGGGAAAAGAAAGTGGGAGAAACTCTACAAATGGATCTTTCATATGCTACAATTCCAGTATTTGGAGGAGAATTCGGAAGACTTTACAGAGAGGTACAGATGGCATATTTGGTAAGTGATAATAGACACCCTAATAATCATCCGATCTATTCAATTAATGAAAATATTGGTTCTTGTATGTTGCAATTAAATGATGAAATTGAATGGGTTTTACAAGTACAGAAAGATATTCCAGTTCAGGTAAAGAAAGAGGAACTAGATGGTTTATGGCAGATGTATTTTGACGGTCCATCAAGTAAGGACGGGGCAGGAGCAGGAGTATTATCTATTTCAGCTGGAGGTGAGGTTATTTCCCTTATGTACAAATTGGAATTTAAAACAACAAATAATACTGGTGAATATGAGGCTTTGATTCTTGGGTTAAGAGCAGCAAAAGACTTGGTTATTAAAGAACTTGTTGTATTTGGCGACTCCGAATTAGTAATTCAGCAAGTAAAAAGTGTTTACCAAGTAAAGCAGTATTTATTGAAAGTTTATAGGAATGAGGTTTGGGATTTAATTGAAAATTTCTTTATAGCTTTCAATATAACTTTTGTTCCAAGAGAATACAATGAGACAGCTGATTCCCTAGCCTTAGCAGCAGCCTATTCCAAAGTTCCAAAGGTAACTCATCTGAAATACCCAATTGATGTAAGGTACAGACCCTCTGTCCCAGATAATATCAAACATTGGAAAGTTTTTAATGATAATCAAGAAATAAAAGAATTTTTGGAGTTAGTAGCTGAATTTTCAGATGATACAGTTGATCATGAACAGGATTCAAAATGGATAGAAAATGAACCTTGCAGAAATAATTCAATTGCTGAACACAAAATTGTTGAATTAAAAGGGAATTTCATTCCTAAGGGACTTGTTCCATTAGAAAGATTGTTTTCAAAAGATGATACACTGATAAAACCCACCCTGCAGACTACTGAGGAGAATGTTATGGAGTATAATATTGGTTCTGAAAATCAGCCTAAGATGATAAAATTGTCAAAGTTGCCGTCAGATGAAGAAAGGAGAAAATATGTTGGTTTGCTGAAAGAATATATGGATATTTTTGCTTGGTCATATCATGATTTAAAAACATATGGTACTAGCATAATTCAACACAAAATTCCTCTGAAACCAAATACTAGGCCTTTTAAACAGAAGCTTAGAAGGCTTAACCTAGCATTGCTGCCAGTAATTGAAAAAGAGGTAAAAAAACTACTAGATGCAAAAATTATTGTACCTCTAAGGTATTCATATTGGGTTGCGAATTTGGTGCCTGTACGTAAGAAGAATGGAGAGATAAGACTTTGTGTATACTTCCGCAACTTAAATAGATCTTGTCTGAAGGATAACTATTCATTACCAAAAATAGATCAGATTTTGCAGAGGGTTGTAGGATCTCACAAAATTTCAATGATTGATGGATTTTCTGGTTATAACCAGATTGCAGTTCAGCCGGAAGACCGAGAAAAAACAGCATTTACAACTCCATGGGGGACCTTTATGTATGACAAAATGCCCTTTGGGCTTATGAATGCAGGTGCCACTTTTCAGAGGGCTATGGATATAGATTTTGTGGGTGAAAATGAAAAATTTGTAGTGATATACCAAGATGATATCACAGTCTTTTCCAAGTCGGATGAAGATCATCTTAAACATTTGAGACAAATTTTTATTAAATGCATAAAGTTTGGTTTATCATTAAACCCAAAAAAGTCTCACTTTGCTCTGACAGAAGGTAAATTGTTAGGGCATATTGTTTCTGCTGAAGGAATAAAGATAGATCCAGAGAGAGTCAAGGCCATCTTAAAAATCAGTGTTCCTATAAATAAAAAGGAAATTCAATCTTTCATTGGAAAAATCAACTTTTTAAGATGGTTCATTCCTAATTTTGCAGAAATAATCAAGCATATCACTGAGATGCTTAAGAAGGATAGGGAGGTTAAATGGTCTAACCAAGCTAAAAAATCATTTGAATCCATAAAGAAGGCATTAATAGAAGCCCCAGTATTGATAGCTCCTGACTATACAAAAGATTTTGCAATTTTCTCATTCGCATCAGAAGACACTATAGCTGATGTATTATTACAAAAGAACTCAGATGGTTTGGAACAGCCAATTTCATTTTACAGTAAAACATTAAGAGACTCGGAGCTGAAATATAATATAATGGAAAAACAAGCATATGCATTAGTTAAAGCTCTTAAATTCTTCAGAATATATGTTTTACATTCTAAGGTTTTGGCATATGCTCCAAATTCAGCAGTCAAGGAGATTTTAGCACAGCCTGACAGAGAAAGAAAAAGAGGCAGATGGATAGCTAAAGTCATGGAATATGACGTGGATATTAAACCAACAAAACTGGTAAAAGGCCAAGGATTAGCTAAACTTCTGATAGAATCAAATTGTCAGGTTTTGAATCTTCATGTGATGGCAGAACATTCAGAGCAAGATATGGCAACAGAACACAGTAAGTAGCAGGTTTTTAACAGGTATGGTGAGTCTGATTGGTATAAAAATATTGTATATTTCCTTTTGTACTTACAATGCCCTCTGGAATTGAATAGAAATGAATGCAGATCATTAAAACTAAAAGCAATGAAGTATGTTTTAATAGATCAAATTTTGTATTGGAAGGATCCGGGAGGAATATTGTTGAAATGTTTGGAGAAATCGGAAGTTGATGCTGTTATTTCAGAATTGCATAGGGGAGTGTGTGGAGGGCACAAGTATTGGAAGGAAACTGCTTTTAAAATCCTAAGAGCAGGATATTATTGGCCTACCCTTTTCTCAGATGTGTATCATCAGGTTAGATCATGTGTGGAGTGTCAAAAGTTTGCGGGTAAGCATAAACTTCAGTCCTTACCCTTGAAACCTATTTCAGTGAATGGTCCATTTCAGCAGTGGGGTCTAGAATTCATCGGTGAAATTCATCCTCCTTCTAGTGGACAGCATAAATGGATTCTAACTGCTACTGATTTTTTCACTAAATGGGTGGAAGCAGTTCCTACAAGAAGAGCAACTGAACAAGTCATAATTAATTTCCTTCAGGAAAACATTCTTGGTAGATTTGGATGCCCTAGGAAATTAATCACTGATAATGCTCCTGCTTTTAAATCAAGAAAAATGGTAAACTTTTGTGAAGAAAATAATACTAACTTGAAACAAACCACACCATACTACCCACAAGGAAATGGATTAGCAGAATCCAGTAATAAAAATATTGTAAACAGTATCAAGAAAATGCTATTTGAAAACAAAAGGAGTTGGGATACCAAATTAAAATTTGCTCTTTGGGCCGATAGAGTAACAATTAAGAAGTCAATTGGGACATCCCCTTGCCAATTGGTATATGGAATTGATGTTGTTTTCCCTGTTCAGTTAGTGACTCCAGTCATTAAGTTTATGCAAGAAATAAAAGAAGAACCAGATGATATAAGAAGAAGAATGTTTCAGATAATTCAATTGCAGCAGGAGAGAGAAGCTATCGAAAATACAACTGAGAGGCATAGAAGAAGAATGAAGGAAAGCTTTGATAAAAAAGTTAAAAAATATATGTTTGCATTCGGTGACCTCGTTCTCAGGAGGGATACACGAAAGGAAGAAAAAGGTAAGCATGGTAAGTTTGAAAATTTATGGATAGGGCCTTTTTCAGTGATCAAGATCCTGGGAAACAACACTTTTGTTTTGCAAAATTTGAATGGTGAGGAGATTGCAGGTCCAGTCAATGGACGTTTTTTAAAGCATTTTTATACATATTGAAGGACAAAGGGTCATTGTACATATTCACTGTATATATCACTTTGCTTTAAATAAGACTCCAACCCAATAAGATAGAAATGACTTTAGCAAATTTCTGAAGGCACAAGTCAACATGTTCTCAAAGTTTCACAGGGAAAACTTTGTCCCCAGATGGAGCCAGATGTTATCTGTAAGGTTGTTTGATTTTTTACCTTAGGGTTTTTTATTATGATGAGTCTTTATTTTTTAATTTTTGCCTTGTTTTACGCATTATTCTTTGATTGAATGTTATTATTTTTTGCATTTTTTAACCTTTTGAAGCCTCAAAATCTTCACTCATTTAAAGCCATGAACCTATGTATGTGCAAGAGGTTTTATATTATGGATTGGACTGTTAAAACTGGCAGCATTTCCCAAACTAGCAGCATTTTTTAAACTGGCAGCATTTTACAAACTCGCAGCATTTCATCAAATAGTATTTTATTAAAAGTTGTTATTCATAAGTACCGTGGTATATAAAAAATGAGACAATGAACTATGGTTATATAGCATATTTTCGGTACTTAATATGAATACTCCTTATAAGCAATCCTATTCACGAAATAATGAGTTTCATCGTGTCATTCATGGGCTTGTACAGCTGTTTTGTATTTGGAATTATAAGCACTTCATGCAATGAGTATTGGTACTAATAATGGCAGGGTCGAATATAATAATTCATTTTCCCTAAAATATGTCTTGTTATGTTGCCTGAATGCTCTTGCGAATTGGGTGAAGGTCATTTAGAGAGTTGTTTTTATACTGTCAACATTTATTGTTCAGGATCCCTAAATCTATATGATTAAAATATCGAATACAGTAGTTTTGAAATAGCAAGGGTTTTTTTTAATCCTGAATGTTCGTGCTTGAAAAGGGTAAGGTTACATTGTATAAGTCTTTCTGCGTTTGAATGTAAGCTACTACAGCATAAATTCTCTTTTAAAGTGTATAGTGTGAAGGGGTTGCAGAAATGTCGAAGACAGCAGAGGAAGAAGATCCAGAAATCATGGTAAGAAGAAAACCAGGAGGCTTAATTTGTAGGTTGGAGCCAAATAACACAAAATGGATAATGAAGTTTCCAAGATCAGCCCAATTGATGAAGAATGCCAGATGGTTTGCCTTCTGTGAGAAATTACAAGGTTATCATTCACAGGTAACTATGTCTTTTATTAAAAACTATAAAGATAAAATGGTTCAACTTAAAAGATTAAAAGTCAGGGTAAATGAAGATTATATTACTGAAGCAATAGATGTTCCGGCACAGGGAGAGAGATGGTTTAAACAACAAGATTTCCAAGGAGATTACAGTGAGTTTTTTATGCCAGGTTTTGAGAAATTAGATTGGAAAAACAGTATCCATGTGAGCAAAATAAATCCAAGTTGGAAAATTCCTTTAGAGATGGTATAGAACTATATTACATGTGATGGCCGGTATGACAGGGTGCTTAAATGCCATGTAAGGTTGCTGATGCACCTTAGTGGAAGCTCACAACTCAATCTCCCATTCTACTTATTGAAAAGCCTTCAAAAGATGATTTCATGGGTTCAAGGCCATCTAGAGCATACTGCTCGTTCACTCTATCATCAGGGTTTAATCAAACTTTTGATTTTATCACAATTGCATAGGGAAGGACGAACCTGGGAAACTCTATTGACAGAGCTAGGGTTCGAAGAAAATATTAAAGAGAAAGGAAAAAGGATTATGGAAGATTCAGACCAGCAACCAACAAGTCACAAAAAACAAACTCAAGTTGTTGTAGAGGAAGGTAAGGGTTTTACAGAGAATCCAATTCAGGAAGGTTTGTGTCCTGAAACTTCATTCACAGATGAAAACTTTGAAAAATTAAGTGTTATGCTAAAAAATATAACTTCAAAATATGAAACTCATAAACAGTTGTTGAAGTCAGAAAACAGAGATGTAAGGCCGAGGACTAGGTTAAGAAAGAAGTTGCAGACAGAGAAGAAATCAGCACATGAAGATGGCAAGGAAATCGTGATGATAGATGATGCTCTCAGTGAAGAAACTGTACATACATCTAAAGATCAGTATTGTTCAGATATTGAGAAGTTTATTGATGTTCAAGGAGTTGCAGGGTCTATACCAAAAGCCTTTTGCACAAACAAACAAGTTGATTCAGAGGATTGCTCAGCATCAAGGGTTCTACAGGAAGAAGAGGTCCATATGAAAGAAGAAGACCTGGAAATATCTCCAGAATTAAACCAAGTCAAGAAGTCTTTGTAGACATACAAGGAGAAAACTAGGTTTCTACAAAACATTAATGAAAAGTTGATAACAGCCAATAAAAGATTTCGAGAAGATCTGGAGGATAAGGAGGCAGATTATCAAAAATTGTTGTCAATATCTAAAGATATTCTAAGAGAAAAAAGAACCATCCAGAAGCAGCTCGAACTCATCAAGGCTCAGAGTAAGGAGGAGAACAAAGATGCTGAATTTGCCAAATTGCAAAAGCGGTCCCAGGTTTTAAGTGATTTAACTATATTAGCAGAGGCTTCGAAAAGTCTTTAGTTTTAAAGTTGTAATTTGCTTTTGAAAGTAATTTTGTTTATTGACAGATGTCTCTTTTATATTACACTTGTACTTAAAAACTGTTTAAAGGGAATTGACTTCTCTATTTTTGAGAAGGCTCGATCCATAGAAATAGGATCTTATAGTTAGCTTAAACAAACATATATTTTGTATTTAAGGAGAGTCTCTAGATGAGACAGGGGTGGCAATTGGAGTTATGAAGATCCAGTTTTGATAACTTTCTGTATGACATGAAATACTCTACATCTTCAATACAGGTTCTACCTTGATATGAGTATGATTATGATTTGTCTGTGTATCTTATGAATTGTATTTCTTATGATTTATCTTGTATATGGTCAATTGAATCCCATTGCAATGATTCTTATGTTGAAATACAATTATCTTTTAAACTTTTAAAAAAGAGAGACAGACTCATTTCATAATTTCATGATCGTAGTTCCTTTGATATTGGATTTTGTATCTTGTTTTATGTTATACAGTTCTTTGATGATTGTGTGATTTTCCTATAGCTTTGATTATATACCAGCCCAGTCTTTATATTGATTTCATTGAATTATATTTTGAAAAATATTTCCTTAAGCTTGAACCCCTGTAGTCTAGGTTCAACTTTAGGGATAACATCACTTAAATATACATGAGTTCTTAATATTTTCTCTTTTGTTATTTCATATCTATAAATATTGATTTGATATATTTGTCACTTGTTGTGTCCTTTCAATTCTATATTACTTTTTTTAACTAAAAGTGTCTTGATATTTCATCCCCTAGAATCAAGGATAAAGTAATAAGCTTGCTTGAGAATCGATATTGGCTGTCTAGGCCCAACGGCTAGGAAATTTGTTAAAACATCATCCTCCGCTTAAAATCTATGTTACTTTCAATTTACAGTGGCTCTTAGTTACTTGCAATTTACATCAACCTTTTCTCCTTATTTAGAAATATTTTTATATAAATAAGCAATCTAAAAAGATAGAGCTAACAAAACTCATATACATATGGAATTCCGTTCCATATTTTTATGTCCAAAGTAAGTGGTAATTGTGCTAATTAAAAGTTTAAGATATAACTCTATTTTATAGAAAATTGTTTGGTTTGAAACTATGTCTTCATAATATTTTTTTTATAATAAATTTTAATTAAAAACATCTATTTATTACTTTGGTTTTCTTGTTGGTAAAGTGGTGGAACCCCATGACTAGCAGGGTTGTCATTAGCTAAGTAACCACGAACCAGGGGCATCTAAGATGCAGGGCACCGAGCCTGGACCGCACCAACCCTTAACATGGTTGGATTTTTTGGTATCCGACGAGATTAGAATAGACGACCTGTCAGCTTAGGGGGGGCGTCTTAACCATACCCGACCACCAAGTGTTCTACATCTCACGGATATCTATTTATTACTTTGTTATAATAACTTTTTATTAAAATATTTATTTTTGAATAATAAAAATGTGAAAATTTTTAAAATAAAAATATTTAATTATAAAAAAGAGTAAATTAAAAGTGCATTGCCACAAAATTTTAAGCATAATAAAAAATAGGGAACGTGTATCTTTAGTTACAAAGATGTGCCGGGAAAGGCACACTCGGCATGTGTATGGTGGATTGGGACAGTGAATGGGAAATATGAGATTATCAGAGGTTGAAATTCTCTCATTATCTTTGACACCTATTAACTTGAAAGCTTCTATTCGGTGCATCAGCCTTTTGTGGCTGGCTTTTCAAACACAGGTTCCTTGGGAATTTGTGCTTTGCATAGGTGCTCCCATTCCAAGTGAGAATGATTTTTTGTTATATAGTTGCTCCTCTCTGTATACTTATTCATACCTACTGATAAACATAAATAACATCCGTTTAGAAAATATACAGTCGTTTCATAAAAGTTTAAACGTGTTTCCTGATTCCAATTCTGCGTGCTTCCTATCCGTAATCATAATCCAGGCTATAAATACTTTTTATTTAAACAAACGTGGAAGGAGCTTTGCCTTGAACACGTCATAGCCATAACCTAAAGAATAAAACATTTAATCACAGTAAATACCTATTCGTTCATGAGCTGGGATTCCCCAATTTACTTGTGATTCTTGGAAATGTGGGAATGTCAGCTCATTATGGTGATTAAATGTTTTATTATTTTATTTGGTCCAACTGTAACTCGTTGACATGATTATTTATATCTTCAAATTATTGACAGAACGAGTATAAGTTAAAGAGATTTCATTTGTAGACAATTCATTCTCGGTGTCCAGAGTTGATTCAGAAGGCGTCATGGCCACTACTGAAGATTTGACAGTCTTATCATTGCCAGAATCGGGCGGACAGGCTGCTACGACTGCCAAGAAATCTGCAGTTGAAGCAGCCTTTTCAGCTGCCAAGGATGCTTTCAAAACTTTCCAAGGCAAAGTTTCTGAATCTGCACAGAAGCAAAGCATTGAAGATTTGAGCAGTAAGGCATTTGAGAAGGGATGCAGTGACCAGCCCGGCCTCACCAAAACAAAACAAAGTGCGGAAAAGTCCGTAGAAAGCTCATCAACGTTTCCAACTAGCCCGTTGATTGTTTGGTGTAGAGAATCCGTCCGGCTTACGGTCCGGCTACCGTAGGTCAAAGTAACAAAAAAGGTTTTACCGGTTGCGGCCTGGTCCACCGGAATTTGTATTTTGACTTAATATGCAATGCATATGCCTATCTAAACCAATGCAGGGTGATAAGGATGCCGGGAACCACACAATGTGCTACGCAGGTTCTTACCTCTCGTCTTATGTTCACAACATCTGAACCACATATGCAACCAGGAAACAAACAACTAATCTACTTAAACATTAACTACCTATCCTCGGGGAGCCAACATGATTATGATTTAGTAATGCATTAACTACATGTATGATAAACACAATTACAGGTAGCTGATACTTGTATTTACAACACATGAAAGAGAAACTATTCCAACAATTAGATAGCTAACTGTTATGTGAAGCACCAGCATTACTATAAGTGAATTTTCCACAAAATAAACCAGAAATCATTCAACAAGACATAAGTCATAGAGTTAGAACGATCTCACAATTCACAGACATATGCTGAAAAACAAAATAGTTCATTTTCCTGCCATCCATTGCACACCATTTGGAAAATTCCACAGCACTTTCTCCAACAGGCAAACTACAATCTTTATTGCAAAAAGGAAATAGTTCTTCTTTACAATAGGTCATCCAATGTTACTGGGAAAAAGCCCTTTCTCTTGTCTCTCTTCCCTAGCTTTATACAAAATCAAAAAATGGTTGGGCTGCCCAAAGTGGCCTTTGGGCTTCCCAACACTTCATTTTCCTAAAGCCTTTTACAAAATAATAATTTATACAAAATTGACCGGTCCCTCTCATGAGGGGGGTCCCGCTTGGTCTTCCAGAAACTTCCTCCACGCTACTGCCTCAGCAGCGAGTCCTTCAAATGAGTGGGGCTCCAAGAATTGCATACTAAGCTCGAACTTATCTGCTTGGTTCCGAATAGCCTCCACTCTGGCCGTGTTCAGGCGCACCTGTTCCTCCAAGAGCTGTACACTAATCGTTGTGTGTCCAATTTCATTTCTCAGGATCGGCTCATCAATGGCTTTGATACATTGGACCTTGGCTTCTTCCTCCTGCTGCCTTGTCTGCAACATCCCTGCCAATGTATCATGATCAGGGAATTCGTGTAGCCTATGTTCAGCTTCCACTTGACAGCGGTTATAGGTGACAAGGGCTCTTCTAAAGAACTCTGTGCATGCTCCCTTCGTTTTCTTCACTGTCTTCTGAAAATCCTCTGCAGTAATAACAGCAAACTCGATCAGATCATGGTCCCGCTTCAAAGCTTGCTTATCTTTAACTGGTAGTTCAGCTGGGACTTCTTGATCATCTTCAACTCTGGTTATCCTTGAAGTTAGCACCTCCAGGATGTCTTGCGATCTATCCACAAAATAAGATGCTGTATTTAATATTTCATCCAGCCTGCCATCAATCTACAGGACTTGACACCTTTCTTCCTCCAGGGCCGTTTGCAGTTGCAGCATCTTAGCTTTCTGAGCCAAGATGTGTTCTTTGACTGGCTGCAGATCTACTTGCTACTCCTTGGCTGCTTCTAGCTGCTCTTTCAGCTCTCTAACATATAAGGTATTAGATTCGTAGATGTCCTTTTGCTGCTCTATCAGTTCTTCTATCTGTGTTTTCATTCGTTCCTTTTCACTTTTCAAATCCTGAATTTCTTTATGTGCCTCATCCAAAGCTTCTTGTGTTGTCTCTTTTGCTTGGGCTTCCTGCTGGATAGCATGAATTTCATGCTTTGTGACCTCCATCTCCTTGAGTACATGCTTGTATTTTCTTTTTAGTCTGTTGCCCTCTTCTCTTTCCCTTCTCAAGGTGTCCTTGAGCTGAGAAGTGGTCTTCTTGGAGGATTCTATCTCTACCATCATACGGTCTATGTTATCCTCCGTAGCATGTAGGGCTGCCTTCCCAGCCCTGATGACAATCCTTGGATCTTTGTCTGTTCCGACCATCACAGCTTTGTCGGTTATCATGGTACTGGCCATCCCTTCTGCCTCTATTCTCATCTCGGTTCTCCTCATGATCCTTTTGGTGGCCCTGTCATAGTACACTGTACTGAAATCAGGCACCTCTTCCCCTTTCTTCTGTGTAAAGGGTACTAACTGGAGTGTGGGAGTTGTAGGGGTGACGGGAGTAGGTACTTGGAGGGTTTGTATCTCAGGGTCTTCCTCACCCTGGCTTTGCTCTGCTTGTGATCTAGAAGCCTGCTGTTGTGCCAACTCTGTTTTCTCGGCTTTCTGTTGTTGAAGTTCTTCATCTAGCTTCCTCTGAGCTTCCTCAGCTGCATGCTTAGCAGCCTCCTCTGCCTCTCTGGCTGTTTCCTTTACCTTTTCGGCTGCTTCCTGGGTAGCTTTCCCCTTTTCTTCTTCGCCTTTCTGGAGCCATTCTACAGCTTCTCGCTCTAGTCTCTGGGCTTCTTCCCTTATTCTTTTGGCTGTTTCTTCGGCCTTAGCCCGCTCAGCCTTATCCTGCTCAGATCCACCTTTTGGCTTGAACCTCTTACCGAGCGCTGTCATGTTAGGGGCCCTCCTGAAAACAGATTCATCCTTGTCAAAATGATGAGTGTACTCATAAAATACTTTGTGTTTACTGCAGTGCTCAGCCATTCTCTCGTGAGTATCATTTCGTCTAAAGATCATCTCCCCAAAACGGAACCTTTCTAGTTCCTGTATAAATTCAGGAGCTTGCTTCACATTTGAAAAGCTGCAACTACCTAACTTGAATGGCAGAGGAGGGTAGGCAGACTTCTTCTTCTGGAATAGGAAATGACCAACTCCATCTATGTACACCTGTCTGACAGCTTCCTTGTGTACGATATAATCTGTTGCGTATTTGGGTAATAGATAAGGGGTCTTTGACCCACCAAACATCCTCAAATACATCCCATTTTCCGTCAAGAAGTAGTCACCAAACTCCTCTATGACCTGCATGGCCTCTTCTGACATGCAGTTGCATTCCTTTCGGAATATGAGAGTGTGCAGAGGCATGATAAACTGTTCACAGATCTCTCTATAGTAAGTATGGTATTGATGAGCTCCCAGTAGTCTATATGCTGCATATATGGGCATCCTATCTTTATCCCAAACACATTTGAGCCCGGGGAAAGGCTGGCGACAGAGTATGCAGTCAATTAAAATGGAGCTCATGTAAAATTCAGATCTTCTCCGTTCTTTTCCTTCCAAAGCTGCAGCTACACAGGAGGAGAGGCTGCTGGATACTATGCTTGCCCAATTGAAGATAGTTCCTTCTATTGCTATAAAAAATATTAGAGGTACCCATTCAAGCTTGAACAATTTGCCATTTGCCCTCCCGAAAATTCTATTTAGCATCAACGCTATGAATCTGTAGGTAGGCCTGAGACTGGCGGTGTCATACTCTTCAGTCGCTCTATGTCGGAAGATCTTTCCAGGTAAAAGCATTCTTTTCAGAGTCTCTACAAGGTCCATCCGGAGGTCGTCCAGCCATTCATTTGTAAGGAAAAGTTGAGGCTCCGGCAGGTGATAAGCTAAAGCTACATATCCAGGGCTAAATGCAGCATAGCCCTGGCCCTCAGTGTTACAGGTGAGCATTGAATCATGGTTTGT
>LPNX011164343.1:295956-318816 GCA_001517045.1 Pseudotsuga menziesii
TAACAGCTTTAGGCTTAATCAGTCGACACTTCAGCCCTACGGCCCGACATGCCCATTGCGACAGAAACGCAAGCGACCAGCGTCGAAGGAAAAATTATGCTGCTAACACTCTCACCCACCTCGGCGAGAAACGACCCCATCTCAGGATAAGGTATCCTCATCGAAACCGACCCACGCTATCCTCAATGAAAGCCGCGTTACCAGCGACACCTTCTTTCGACCCTAACTGGGATTTTAGGCGGCCAACAGCAAAAACTAGATCGCGAAAGGTGGCTCAATAAACACGGGCCACAGAGAGAAGGCGACACTGTCAAAAACAATCCTCTCAACCGTATTTATCCCGGCCGAGCCAGTCCCAGGTTCTACCAATAATTTCCCACCGAGACGGCACACAACCCCAGACTGTAAAAGAAAACTAGGAAAGAACATGGCAACTGCAGCCAGTGCAAACCCCGACCCCTAAACATTCACCAACAACGCAGCCTCTCAATATTGTGACCGCCCAATGGAGCCTGGCGCAGATGGCGTAACGGCTTCCTGCGCCTCAAAACCCCTATCATAACCACTAGGTGCAGGCGGCATGACGGCCGCCTGCACCTTGCTTCCCCCCAATGGACTGAAACGGCAGACAAAAATGAAACGCGGGCTTTTGAAAATAAAAGGCGAAAAACCCCCTTCCTATAACCGTCAAAACTATTCGACCCGGGAACCCTAACCAAAAGGCGCGAACCGCTAGGCAGACGACCGAAGAAAAACCCGACCATGGGAGAAAAACACCGTGCTAGCGCAACGGGACGACGGATCCAAATCTTAAAAACCCCCCCCACCGCGCAGAAGAAACTATTGGAAACCTTGAAATTACGGTGATAAGTATCAAGATCCTACCTAGCAATCCACCGGACAAGTGAGCTGATGAAGGCTGGACTTCTCCGCCTGCCACCTGGACACAGGTACACCAACAGCCAAATCTCTACGCGCTCCAAACAACGACAGCTCGTCTCACCGCGACAACACACTCGAAAACAACAAAAACCCCGTTTGTCTCCATACATATATAAACAGAACCACACGTGCGAGGAGTCACATCAGTCGGGGCAGCTTTGAAAGTTAAGTCGGGCGGCACAAACTTCATACCATTCGCAACGGCGGACCACCTCCAGTCCCAACTCGCCCGATCAGTTACAAATAACCCGCGAACGAGAATCCCATATCGGGTGTCAGCGGAAACCTCGGTCGGACAACCAAGAGTCTGGCCTCCCCCGCAACGGCAGTCGCGAAACGAAAACATATGGACTTGAAGACCACCCGCAACGGCGGCACGACCAAGCCAAACAAGAGTCGATAGGCACCCGCTACAGTGGCGCGGCAAAAGATTTGGAGGATCCGGAGAACACCCGCAACGGCGGGCTCGGGATAGAAGCAATCAAAAGTTCGACGGCACCCGAAACGTCGGCCCGACAACCGAAAATGACGACCTGGAAGCCACCCGCAACGGCGGGACGGGTAAGAGAAACTAGAAGCTGGAGGACGCCCGCAACAGTCGGTCAGTCAACTGAAAATCTTCCGATACAAGAAACTTTGAACGAAGGTTCCAAAAGGTTTTGCAAAACAACAAAGGGTTCAATCCAGATGGAAATCCTCAAGCATTTAAACGATGAGAAACCACTCAACTTATAGCATTCAAGACTCGAGAAAGCACTTCAACCTTCATAAACTAAAATCAAAAGATGAAACCAACAAAAGAACTCACTAACTTGAATAAAAGGAGGGCCCCAAAAATTTTTGGAATTTTGGGAAATTGTTGCAGGTGCAACACCTTCATTGGTCACAATGGAAATTATCTTCTGCCCACCGGAATTCTAGAATATTTGGTTGAATTTGGTTTTGTCACACGAGGGTTGTTATGGCTAAGTCCCAAAGGAGGTTATTGGCTTAGGCATGCAACGTAGTTGGGCAGAGATATGAGATAATTGTATACACATGTTTAATAATGTAGGTATTAAATTAGGAGACTTTGCCAATAAATTGCTATGGAGAGTCTTTGGGACACATTACTACTACGGATGTTTATGAGGCTATTGTTACCTCACACGGCGAAGTTGAACGGAAATGGTGGTGATGTAAATTATGAAAGTGGAATCTTCCATTGAAACTATAAAGTGTTTTTCGTGGTTAGCTTTATTTGTTGACCTAGGAGAATTTAATGACATTACATCCTAAAAAGTTTACCTCTATACATATTTTGCATATAAAACTATGTTTTGACTAAATCATAGGATTTGAACCTATGAGTGATGTAAGGCATCATGAACTATAATACTTCATGCAAGTAAAGTGAGTTTATTTGTATAATACTTCTACCAACGTGATTTGGAACAATTAGTTAAAAAAAGGACCAAGCATACTAGGGGTTTAAGACTTATGAGAGTAATTAAAAATGATAAAGGAAAAAGATAAATCAGAATAATGCTAGTTATGAATTTAAAGAATTGTGAGTAAACTTTAAAAAAACCTAACTACTCTCTAATCCAAGAACATACAAATGAAAGGAAGCTCTTTATTTTTCACTTACTCTCTCTTTTTTATTGTTAAGTAAAAGCATGGTAATGTGTCTCACTTTTTCCCCTTTTGTGGGAATGACCTTTTAGAAAAGATAATGAAGTAAATAGCTACAAATCCATTAAAAATTAAATAATGATGTAATAAAACAAAACTTTTCATTTTGAATGAGCTTTTATATGGTATTTTTTTGAGATTAAAAAAAAAATTATCTAATTTATTTCATGTTTTTAAAGGTCAATTATTATTATTCCAGCATCTCATAAGTACTCAAAAAACCGCGACCCCCATATCTATCTTCATTTATTTTTTTAATTCTAATATTTTAACAAGTTTTTTAGAAACACTTTTAAGATTGTTGTACATTTTCTAAATTTGTACTTTATGATATTTTTTTTTATTATTAAATTATTAATATAAATAATAATACGTAAAAGTGCTACCCAAAAAACTATCATTTTAAAACTTCAAAATAGATATTTTTTATATGAATACAAAAATAATATACAAGTATTGTTTCAATTATTTTTAAAAAATTTTAAATATATTTTTTTAATTTTTAAATATTTTTTTGAATACATTTATCTTGCCGGAAAGTGTGACACATTACCATGCATTTACCTTGACATTGTAACATATCCGAGATGTTTTATTCCACCGTCAGGATGTTACTATTGTATTTGGTCATCATAGAGTCATGAGGTAAAACATTTCTTGTAAGTCGAATCAATAGAACCCTCTAGAATATAATATTATACTGTTTTGTGTCTTCCTAGGAGAAGTCGTCCCAGTAAGTTTGTTGGGGCCGACCTGTTAGGGAAAAATTCAAGTGGAAGAAAGAGTATAAATAGAGGAGGTGTTTTCCTCATTTGAAAACACACACACACTTGTGTATAATGCATAGGAGAGAGAGAGAGAGACAGATCAGCAAGGAGAAGGAGCACATGTTTGGGTTTTTATTTGTGTACTTTTGATACATCTATATAGAGGAATTTTTGTTGGGTTTTCTTCCCCTTGAGGGGTTCCCATGATAAATATGTGTCCATCTTGTGATTGTGTTTCTTTCAGTGATCCTACATATGCTATTGCTATGAAATTGAAATGAATACTAATGATATCTAGCTAAGCATATGAAATCTTAACATGGTATCAGAGCTAGCCTAATTAGAACAACTTTCACAATGTGAAACTCTCTCTCCTCTCCCTTCAACAACAAATTAGGGTTTCTATCAAAGTTTGAATTTTTAAGATCTGATTGCATAGAAATTTGCGCCTCCGTAGAGCGCATCGATTGAGCCCTGGATCAAAATTTTTGAGTGGGTAGATCTCCAAGAAATTCAAACCCTAGTTTGGATTTGGACAAGAAAACTGCAGAAAACCAGAAAACTGAAAACTGCAGAAACTGTAGACCAAAATCTTGCAAGTCAATTTTTGAGAGGTGAAGATTTGGAATCTCCAGAAACCAAGTGTACTAATAAACTAGCCTCAGTCAAGCACATCTCCTGGTAAGGTCATTCTTTCATTTTGAGAAATTTCATTTTCTTAGTGACGTCCTGGATAAGATGGCCCCAAGCACTAAGCTTGAGGATAAGCTAGAAGGCATAGAGAATTTTCGAGCATGGAAATATAGGATTGGTCTCATTCTTAGAAAGAATGATATTGCAAATACATCAAAGGAGAAGTTGCAAAACCTGAAGAGGATGAAGCTAAGGAGAAGCACAAGAAGGACCTAATTAGGGCAATGAGGAGCATTGTTGATTCTATTGAATATCACTTGATTCCTCAAGTTCCATCCAAAGAGACCCTAAAGGAGATGTATGATGCCCTATCCAAATTGTATGAAGGAAGGAACATCAATATAAAGATGAATTTGAGAGCTCAATTGAAGAGTACCAATATGAGCCAAGGAGAGTCCATTCAATACTACTTCACAAGAGTCTCCCAGTTTAAGGAGAAAATAGAAGCCATTGGAGACTCCCTTGATGAAGATGAACTAGTTATAACTGCTCTCAATGGTCTCACTGGACCTTGGGATTCATTCATATAGACTATGTGTGCCAGACAGGAAAGCATGAATTTTGACATTGTATGGGAAGATTGGATCCAAGAGGAGGCTAGAGTACCCAATAGAGAATATCTACTTAAATAATATGATCAAGCCCTAGCCACCCATACCAAAAGAGTAAGAAGCCAATATAACTTCAAGAAGGAAATGCACAAGGAGACCCGACCTCCCAAGAGGTTCCAAAGGACAAGAGGAAACAATCAGAGAAAAGACTACTCCAACTTTTAATGTTACGATTGTCACAAGATTGGACACATTTCCAAAGAGTGTTCATTGAAGAAAGAAGAATATAAGAAGAACAACAACAGAATACATCATGCACATCTAGCTGAAGATGAATATGAAGAACAAGAACAAGAAAGACCTTGAAGAAACCAAGCAAAATAAGAAGATGCAGAAGAGTATGTATTATTCTCTGCACTCTGTGGCTCTGCGATACATGGAGAAGATACATGGCTTATTGATAGTGGTGTTTCAAAGAACATGATAGGACAAAAGAAAACTCTTAGACAGGATAGATGCAGATTGGGATAGAAGTACCTTAGACAGGAAGAGCACCTCGGGTGGATGTTATTGTCTGGGGTCCGCCATGATCCCATGGTTTAGCAGGAAGCAATCTCGTGTTTCTCTCAACACAGTTGAAGCAGAGTATATAGCAGCTTGTTCTCCTAGTTGTGAAGCCATATCGATTAAGAAGTTGATGTCAGGTCTATTTGACATGGAGTTAGATACCACGATGATTCTATGTGACATCTAGAGTTGTATAAAGATGACAGAGAACCTAGTGTTCCATGACAAATCAAAGCACATAGAAATCCGATATTTTTACATACGAGATATGGTACAGAAGGGAGCTATAAAGCTCCAGTATGTGAGTATCGATGAGCAAGTTGTTGATGTATTGACCAAGCCTCTGTCTCAAGTAAAGTTTGAATACCTCCATGACAAGCTTGGTGTAGTCTGAAAAGACTTTCCTCATAAGGAGGAACAATGACAGTGATGTTATACACCTTCCTCGTGAGGAGGAATAGTGATGATGATGTTATAGACCTTCCTTGTAAGGAGAAACATTGATGATGGTGTTATAGAAATTCCTCATAAGCAGTAACATTGATGATGATGTTACAAACCATCCTCGTAAGGAGGAACAATGATGATATTGTAGAATTTCCTCGCAAGGAGGAACATTGATGATGTGGACCCGCCTCGAAAGGGGGAGCAGGTTGATGATGTTGCAGTGGGGTTGTATCATCCTGGACACTCGTCCTAAAGTGATCTGTAGAATTTTTTCATCATGAAAGAGGAGGATTGCATCATACTTGAACTTGTGTCCTAAAGTCATAGGAATTGACAATCCCATAAGTGGCTGAGATGAGGATTGCATCGTCCTTGGACTTATGTCCTAAAGTGATAGGGATTGAATCCGACACAAGAAGATACAATCTTGTTAAGATTCTGGAGGAATTAGAACAATGCAAGTTGGATGAGATAGTCGAAGTACTACGATCCAAGATTGATCATCAATGGGTGAGGAAGGATCCCAAAGATCGAACGTGTAAGAATGTTAAACATGCAGAAGCTCATTTTGGAAAAATTTGGAAGGAACATCCGCAATCCGCAACCGAACTATGGAAAGAACGTTGCAGCTGCATAATTATGGAAGTCGTCTTTTGAAATTTGGGAAATGCATACCTACAACACGCAACCCACGATTGCAGAAGGAACGAGTTCCCGCAGATTGCAGAAAGATCGTTGCGGAAGGTTAATTACAGAAAGATAGTTTGTGGAAAGATAAATGCGGAAAGTTCGTTGCGAAAAGACAGTTTGCGGAAAGATAGTTGTGGAAAGACAATTGCGGAAGGATTTATGTTGTATAAAGGTCGTTACGGAAAGGAAATTGCATAATGATTTTTGTTCGACGCTCTCAATTCGCGAAAGAAAATACTAAAGAGTCACGATGAAGATACGTGATTGTTAGATGAAGAATATTAATTCTTAAGCGGAGTTTATTAATCATAAACAAATTTATGATTAATAAGAATGGACGTGATTGTATTATTTAAAGCAGAGGAATAATTAGCTGAATAGAGTTAAAATAAACAAGGTGTGACTAATAGATTAAAACATTGTAAATGAAGAGGCATTTTTTATCAAGGGATGTGTTTGATGTTGACGAGACATGAAGATTGGATTAAAGTTGTTACTAATAAAAGATATAAAAGAAGATGCATGAATTGGAAGTTAGGTGTCTCTACAGTCCAGATCATAGAAGCAACTAGAAGAGGTAGAGACCAGTGACATGGAGAATTATCTGTGATAGAATTGAAGAAAAATTAGATCTAGAATATTGATTAAACATATCAAGGTGGCAAGGTGGTTCTAAGGAAGGAAACAAGCCTGCAGGGGGTTACAGACTCCTTCCAGTAGTGGCTTGAAAATAGTGTGTTGTTGCATCCTTGTCTATTGTAGCAGGAAGAAATAGGGTGTTGTAGCGTCCTTGTCTGTTGTACCAGGAAAAAATATGGGGTTTTGATGCATCCTTTTTGTAGCAGCAGATAAACAATTTTGTAAAATTCATCTTATTAATGAGTTTGAGTTTTTGGTTTGCTCCTTGAGGTTTCCACAATAAAATTTTGTGTTATAAATTGTTTGATTCTTAATGTGTCTTGTAATAATTTTTTTAATAAAAGAAAAGGAAGCTAGTAATGATTCACCCCCCACTTTTAGTATTGCTGGACAATCCAACAATTGGTATCAGAGCAGTATCCTTCACTATAGTTTAATCACTAGAAGGAAGATCCTATTAAAACCCACTATGGATCAACAAGAAGGATTAGCCACCAACAAACCTCCATTATTTATAGGAGATAATTATGCATACTGGAATGTAAGAATGAAGTTTCATCTAATGTCTCTTGGATACAAATTCTGGAGGTCAATTGAAAAACGTTACAAAATACTAGACAACCTACCTATAGACATAGACATGTTCAGGTACACAGGGTACTCCCAAAAGACCGAACACCTTGAGCAACCGCTTCACACAAATAGATCACAGAAAAACACACCGACGGTTGTCACGTGGTTAAAACCCTCAAGAGGGAAACATCCCATGACCCCAGCCAAATAGCTACTTGGAGCAATTTATTATGCAAAAGAAAGAAAGTTACATATGAGCTTCTCATAATCGATCAACTAGCCAAGGACCCTCCATGCTCTTTAAATAGAGATCATGGACCAATCAGGTGTTAAGCCACGGATCAATGGTAGGTATGATCTAAGAGAAGTTGAACCATCGGATCACTCTATGTCTAGAACATATCGTGCCATTGGATTAGAATATTTTACAAATGCATACTAATGCATACTAAAAAAACACACTTTTACCTAACGGATATATTACACAACTTGATATTAACTAACACCTAAGTGTCTAAATATCCTAACATCCCCCCTTAAGAACAACTTGGGATAGGATTGAAGGATTTACAAAAGTGACACTATTAGGAGAAGGAAAGAGGCATTAGAGCCTATCCCCCCTTAAGGACACATTCCTGAACTCCTAACATAGATCGAAGTTTAGAAAACTTCGCTTCTGTAAGAGACCTGGTGAAGATGTCTGCAACTTGATCATCTGTAGGGCAATAGAGCATTTCAAGAACACGATCATGAACAAGATTTCTGATGAAGTGCATGTGTAGCTCAATGTGTTTTCTGTGTTGATGTAGAACTGGATCTTTGGCAAGCTTGATGGCACTTTGATTGTCGCACCAAAGTGGATTAAGCTGCTGTTGCTTGAATCCAAACTCTGAAGGGATCTATCGAAGCCATAAAGCTTCCTGAGTGGCATTGACCGCGGCTTGATATTCTGCTTTTGCTGAAGAAAGAGCAAGAGCTTGTTGTTTCTTACAAGCCCAAGTGATAGGTCCAGATCCCAGACTTAAAACATAACCCACAGTAGACTTTCGATCATCAGGATCACCAACCTAATCTAAATCAATGAAACCAACCAACAAAGGTGCCCCCCCCTATACTGTAATGAATCCCAAATTGAATTGTACCTCGAATCTATCAAAGTATTCTTTTTGCTGCTTTCCAATGACTTTCATGAGGAGTTTGCATATAACGGGAAACACAACCAACAGCAAAGGAAAGGTCAGGACGGGAATGAGTCAAGTATAAAATACTACCAACAAGCTAATGATACAAGGTGGCATCTAATTCAGGGGAAGTAGAAGTGGCAGAAAGTTTGACTCCATACTGGAAGGGAGAAGAGGATGGTTTACAATCTTCCATGTGGAAGCGACGAAGAAGGTCACAAGCATACGTAGACTGGGAAATAAATATTCCTTCTTTGGTTTGCAAGACTTGGAGACCAAGAAAATAATGCAAATGTCCTAAGTCTGACATTTCAAAATTTTGCTTAAGACTGGATTTCACATGGGTTATAAGTTTAGGGTCACTCCCAGTAAGGATAAGATCATCAACATAAAGAACAAGTATGATGAGATGGTTTCCTACTTTCTTGGTATAGACATTGGGGTCAAAATGGCATCTAGAAAAACCAGTGTCAAGGAGAAAGCTATCCATTTTGGCATACCAAGCTCTAGGAGCTTGCTTAAGGCCATATAAGGATTTCTTAAGGAGACAGACAAGGCTAGAGTTATCCTAAACATATCCAGGAGGTTGTTCCTTGTAAATTTCCTCCTGTAAATCACCATGTAAAAAGGAAAACTTTACATTCATTTGATGGACTTCCCAGTTATGTAAGGCTGCAAGGGAAAGAACAAGGCGGGTGGAATTCATTTTTGCGACAGGAGAAAAGGTTTCATTATTGTCAATCCCTTCAACTTGGGAAAAAGATTTGGCAACTAACCTTGACTTAAGTCTTTCAACACTTCCATCTGATGCATACTTAGTTTTGTAGACCCATTTGCATCTAACAAGTTTTCTTCCTTTTGGAAGAGGAACAAGATCCCAAGTATCGTTCACCATTAAGGAATGATATTCTTCATCCATAGTTGCATCCCAATCTCGATTTCCTGAAGCTTCTGCAAAATTTTATGGATCATGATTCTCGAAAACTTGAGCCAAAATAGAAGAGGCTCGCTGAAATTGAGAATGTGTTCGATGTTGATCTCTAGGATCACCAGCAAGATCACCAGCTGCTTCACATGTTGAACGGACCCATCGAGGAAGCATTGGTGCTGGTGCAATTGGAGGAACATGAGAAGGCAGAGGTGGATTTTCATCCTCACTGTCATCATCAGAAACTAGAGTTGGAAACCTGTCACGGAAGTTGGAAGAAGAAGAAGAAGGAACAATCACCGAATCAGTATCGCAGGCCAAAGATGGCACACCCGCCATGTTAGGATCGCAGTCCAAGAGATTTTCATCAAATTTAACATCTCTTCTAATGATTATATCATGAGAATGTGGCTGAAGAAGTCTATAACCTTTTACATCTTCTGAATATCCAACAAATATGCACTTTTCACTTTTAGGCTGTAATGCTTTATGTTTCTCATCCAGAATGTGAGCCCATGCTTCACAACCAAACACACGAAAGTGACTTACATCTGGTTTAATTTTACTCCATGCTTCTTCCGGTGTTATACCTTGTAAAACTTTAGTGGGTGTGTTATTAACTATGTAATTTGCACAATTTATGGCCTCAGCCCAATATTGAAGACTTAGTCCCTTAGACTGGATCATACAATTAGCCATTTCTTTTAAAGTGTGGTTCTTTCATTCAGCTACGCCATTTTCCTGTGGTGTATATGGAACAGTGTGCTATTGTTGGATTCCTTGTTCAGTGCAAAAAGTAGTGAACTTGTTGTTAACATATTCTCCTCCATTGTTAGATCTTAACTTCCTAATTTGATGACCATATTGTTTTTCAACAAGGGCCTTATAGGCCAAAAACATGTTAAATACTTCGCTCTTGAGTTTTAGGAAGTAAACCCAAGTGCGTCTGGAGTAGTCATCAATGAAAGTTAAGAAATATTTGAAACCAGAAAAGGAATCATATGGAAGAGGACCACACAAGTCACTATGCACAAGCTCCAAGGGAACCAAGGCGTTCCAAGAGGCACGTTTGTCAAAACTGTCCCGATAATGTTTTTCGAGTACACAACCGGAACAAACACCATCCTTGCAAGATACCATCAGAAGACCAGTCACTATATTGTCTTTACATAGTTGTTGCAATGAGCGATAATTTAAGTGACCAAATCGCTCATGCCAAAGTCTACTCAAGTTATCACTATGAGCAACAAAAACTGAAGGAAAAGGTGATGACCCAAAGTTGTAAAATTTGTACAACTTGGTAATATCATCAACAGTTCCAGTAGCAAGGACATTTTGAGGATTTTCAAAATCCTCGATTACAACTTGGTGAGGTGTAAACGTCACAGTTTTACCTTCACCTGAATGAGTAATTTGATAGATTGATAACAAATTGTAGGAAATTTTTGGAACACATAGTACATCACTGAAATGACCATTTTCTACTGGAACTGTTCCAGATCCTATAACACTTAGAGATCTATCATCACCAACAAATATTTGTTTGGTGTTACATTCATGCATAGTAGAAAATATGGCTTGATCCTTAGCCATATGATAAGATGCTCTAGAATCAATGAGCCATTCAATTGAAGTAGAAGAAGAAGATGCAGTATAAGAGTAACCAAAAGCACAAAGAGCATGTCCATGAGAGGTAGATTCTAAAGACGAATCTAGGCTGATGTGGTGCTTCTTCATTGTTGCTTCCAAGGCTGCCATCTTCTTGAAACACTTAGATTCATCATGATTATCTTTCCCACAAAAATTGCAATGACGCTCAGTATTCTTTCCTTTTGGCTTGGATCCTTTGTCATTTTTTAAAGAAGGAGCTGACTGAGAGGGTTTGGGACCCTTGTTGTTTGTCTTATTATTGCGAAAATTATGTTTCTTGGGATGCTTGGACTTTTCTTTCTGTTGGGACAATAAGGATTTCCTAAATGTATCTGCATTGTTAATTATTCCAAGATGAATGAGCTTATCTTGCTCTCTAATTAAGGAATCACAAAAGGATTCAAGACTAGGCTCTTGATAGCTAGCTGCAGTGAAGGATTCTTTCATGGAGTAGAATGTAGATACAAAAACAGAATATGCAGGTCCAAGTTTGGAAAGAATATGATAAATATATTGTTTGTCTTTTTTCTTAATCTTGCATTCTGCACATAAGATTCTAATAGTTTTATACTTAGATAAATAGTCTTGAATGCATGAAAAATCATTTGAATTCAAGTAAATCAACTCATTCTCAAGTTGATAACCCTAAATTTCATTGCATTTACCAAATACAGATTCCAACTTTTCCCAATCTATATCAGGTTCATCAATTCCAGATTTAATGTTCTTATCATCATCAGTGGGTTCTATTTATTTCACTAAGGTTATCCTGAAAAGTCCCCTACTTCGCAGAACATCCTCCATACGATATTTCCATGAGAAATAGTTATAACTTTTAAGTATAATATCACAAGGGGCGGCCATACTATAAAATAATTACTGAAAGAACAGAAACTAACTGTTTGGATGCAAAGAGCGTGAAAAAATATGTGGTTTAAAAAAGAATGGCACTGAAAACTGATTCTGGATGATGAAGTTATGCTTGATCAAAGAAAATGTTGAAGATGTCCCCAATAGTGACGTGGCAGATATTAACTTGACCAACTAAAAAAAAGAACCCCCCTCTTCCCAAGATCAACCTTTGACAATCACTTTACAATAAAGTTGTTTTTAAGTGAATCACTTTTGTAGAATAAGTGATGTTCACTTTTACAATAATGTTACTTTAAATAGTGCGACAATAAATTAAAAGACTTAAGTGACTCACTTTTTATTTTATTTTATTTAAGTGAGATGCACTTTTACAATAAAGTAACTTGAAAATAGAAATTGCATGCACTAAAAAGTGGCTTAATAAGACTTGAACTCAAGACCTATTAAGGAACAAAACAACTTTGGACCAAGTGAGCTAAGTTTAAAAGGTATGTAAAATAATGGAAAGAGGAAGGGAGATTTTGTTTTTACTCTTCTCTCTCGTTCTCTGTGCTTGCCTTTTTTTTTCTGCAAATCACAAAAAAAACAAAAAACAAAAAACTTTTTCCACACAATGGGGTTAGACCTTGGTTAGCTTACCCGGAAATTCTGCGCTTTCAAGTTTTCTCATTGTTTCTGATTTTTCGTGATCACACAAGGTGCACGACAAAGAGGATACGTAGCCAAGAAAACTAGAAAAAAAACTTTCCCTTTCTGTTTTTGATTCGCCGCGATCGCGCAAGGTGCACGGCAAAGAGAATACGCAACTAGGAAAGGCAACAGTCTAAGACTAAAAAATTAAAGATCTAATAATAAAACTGATAAAATATGAGAGATTTTAAAAAAATAAAACAAATCCGTCACTATAACAATATACCTTCATATTTGTCAAAATGGGTGTTTCTGGAACAAATGGTAACAATTTTCGATGAAACAAAAGCTATCCCAATGGAAAAGACGCTATGGACGCAATGGAACAGCTTCCACAGGCCATAAATGCACAGAAAATCCAGAACCAGAAACCCTTTCAAAGTTTCGGCAACACCAGTTCCATATCTTGATCAAAACTAAAAGCGGCTCTTCATAAACGCTCTGAGACCATGTTCACGTACACAGGGTACTCCAAAAATACCGAACACCTTGAGAAACCGCTTCACAAAAATAGATCGCAAATCAACACACCGATGTTTGTCACGTGGTTAAAACCCTCGAGAGGGAAACAATCCACAGCCCCAGCCAAATAGCTACTTGGAGCAATTTATTATGCGATAGAAATAAAGTTACATATGAGCTTCTCATAATCGATCAACTAGTCAAGGACCCTCCATGCTCTTTAAATAGATATCATGGACCAATCGGGTGTTAAGCCGCAGATTTCGATGGTAGATATGATCTAAGAGAAATTGAACCATTGGATCACTCTATGTCTAGAATATATCGTGACCGTTGGATTAGAATATTTTACAAATGCATACTAATGCATACTAAAGAAACACACTTTTACCTAACGGATATATTACACAAGTTGATCTTAACTAATTTCGAAGTGTCTAAATATCCTAACAAGATGAACTGGATCAATATGAAGCCAATGCTAAATACCTGAATGCAATCCTGAGTGGGTTAACAAATTCTATATTTGTGAAAGTATTGCAATGCAAGACAACCAAACATGCTTGGGAAAAATTAAAAAAAGTCTATGAAGGAGCATCCAAAGTCAAACAATCGTTACTTCAGACACACAAAGGACAGTTTGAAAGCCTAAAAATAAAAGAGGAATAAAATATTGCAGAATATATTTAAGAGTAGATAAAATTGTCAATGTTATTAGAGGCCTTGGAGGAGAAATAAATGAGAGTGAAATAGTTGACAAAGTACTAATAACCCTTCCAATGAAGTATAACTCAAAGGTTTCCACTCTAGAAGAACGAGATGATCTTGAACTCATGACAGTATATGAACTACATGGGATCTCCACTACCTATGAGATGAGAACAGGACAAGATGGACCATCAAAGAAAGAAGCAACATTTAAAGCTTCAAAAGAGCCAAATAATTGTGAAGCCTTATCCAAGAACCAATCAAAGAACCTAGATGATGAATAAGCTCATTTCATCAAGAAACTTGAGAGAGGTATTGGCAAGTACAAAAGAAAAATAATCTTGAAGTGTTTTAACTGTGGAAGGATTGGTCAATTTTCCTCAAAGTCTCCTTACCAAAAACAAGAAGATATTGATGATGATGAAGAACCTTGTTGTCATAAGAAAGATCAAAAGAGTAAGACCATGTCCAAGAATAAATTTAAGTAAAAAAAGAAAAACTTTTATTCCAAGGAAGACAGTGAAGATGAAGAAATTCTATTCATGGGAATAGAAACTCAAGCTCAATATGGTGAATCAAATGAGGAATGAGAAGTAGACTTAAAGATGAACTCATTAGTGCTCTTGAAGAACTTGAAAAATCCAAGAAAAATAACAAACAATCAAACCAAATCATTAGTGACTTGAAGACCCAGGTTCAAGAGGCCAAGAAGATTGAAGAGGACCTAGATTTGCAGCTCAAAAAGAGAATACAAGAAACTAAAAGTCTTGAAGAAGATATTATGCACCTTAGAAAGAAGTTTGATGAGGAATCTATCAAGTCAAAATTTGAAAAAAGTTCAAAGACTCTATATGACATCTTGAGTAGTCAAATACCATCAAGAGATAAATATGGATTAGGATATGACAAATCAAAGAAGCCAAAATGTTCCTTCCTCACAAATCAACTTAGAAATAAAAGAAGCTATGTTGCAGCACTGAAACGTCAAATTAAAAAGGAATAAAGCAAGAAATCCTCTCCATCCTCTCATGACAAAGATAGAACTAATGTGATTCCTGGAAGACCAACGATAAGTAGATATCAGCAGATATTTTTTGGTCATTTCTACTCTTGTAATAATTTTGGTCATAAAGCCCTAAATTGCAGAGCATATGGAAAGTTTCATGACTACAAGAAGAATGCATCTAGAAACAAACCAAAAGTAAGAAACCATAAATTGTTTGCACCTCTTACAAGATATGGCATAGAGTGTTACAAATGCAATAACCATGGACATGTAGCAAGAGATTGTAAACTAATTACTCCTACAAAGAAGGTTGTTGCAAAAGAGTTTCAAGATAAAAAACAGAGAAAGGACTAGAAGAAAAGGAAAGAAGAGGAAGAATCCATGATTGCTCTATGTGTGATAGAAAAGCGTAATCTGTGGCATATTGACAGTGGGTGTTCAAAACATATGATAGGAGATACAAACAAATTCATAAGCTTAAAAAAAGATAATAAGGGAAACGTCACTTTTGGAGATAATATATCTTCCAAAATAATTGGCAAAGGTACAATTTCTATCAATAATAAGATCAAAGCTGAAAATGTGTTTCTAATGGAAGACCTAAAGCCTAATTTCCTTAGTGTAAGTCAAACATGTGATCAAGGGAGAATCTGTTCTTTTGACTTTGAGAAATGTGAAATCAGAAAAAAGGACTCAAGAAGACTTGTTGGGACCGCTGTAAGAAATTCAAGTAATGTATACATCCTAGAAAATGAAGAACAATTCTACATGAGTATGTCGATTGACAAAAGTTGGTCGTGGCATAGAAGGATGGGGCACTTAAACTTTGACAATATTATGAAAGTAAGTAATAAGGAAGCTGTAAGGGATTTTCCAAATATTGTGAAGCCTCTAAATTCAGTTTGTAAACATTGTCAACATGGGAAGCAAACTAAAACCAGCTTCAAAATAACATAACATATAACCTCACATCCATTGGAAATAATTCACACTGATATTTGTGGACCAAAAAGAACTAAAAGATTGCAAGGAGAGTACTATTTCATGTTGTTCATAGATGACTATATAAGGATTACTTGGGTTACGTTTCTTAAAGAAAAATCAGAATCTTTTGAGAAGTTTAAAAAAATTATAGAAAAAATTGAGAATGAAACAAATTTGAAAATCAAATGTTTAAGGTCAGATAATGGAGGTGAATTCACTCCAAATGAATTCAGTGAATTTTTTGAAACCCGTGGAATTAAAAGACAGTTTTCAGCCCCAAAGACACCTCAACAAAATGGCATTGTGGAAAGGAAAAACAGGACAGTCCAAGAAGCTTCCAGAACTATGCTAAATGAAGCAAAACTTCTAGATGTGTATTGGAGGGAAGCAGTATATACAATTGTTTATATAATAAACAGAGGAAAACTCAGAGTCAATAATGACAAGACCCCTTACCAGCTATGGTATGGAAGACCTTCCTCGGTCAAATATTTTTGAGTGTTTAGCAGCAAGTGCTACATAAAGAGGAATGAAGATGACCTTGGTAAATTCAACTCTAGAATCGATGAAGGAATATTTTTAGGAGATTCTTCCACCAAGAAAGCATATAGATGTTTCAATAAAAGGGTACACAAAATCATATAAAGTGAATATGTAAGGGTCAATGACATGTAATCAAGAAGAATAAAATGCCAACATGTTGATGAAAGAACAAGTGGTGAAGCAGAGAAGGAAGTCTTGCAAAAGGATGAAAGTGGCCATGATGATGAAGAAGAAGAAGAAGAATAGAAAATAGAATATTCACAAGAAAGTGAAGACGAAGACTCTCCAAGACTTTATACAAAAGCTCCATCTAGAAGAATACAAAAGAATCATTGTGAGACATAAATCATAGGTGACAAAGATGTTGGAGTTAATACAAGAAGAAAACTACTATTTAATGAACAATCCTTACTATCAATGGTGGAACCTAAGAACTTTTCAAAAGCCAGCAAAGATGATGATTGGATTAAATCCATGAATGAATACTTGGATCAATTTGGGAAGAACCAAACTTGGCAACTAGTTCCAAGACTTGAAAACATGAATATTGTAGGAACCAAGTGCGTCTTCAAAAACAAGTTCAATTAAGATGGAAAAGTGATAAGAAACAAAACAATATTAGTGTGTAAAGGATATGCTCAAGACGAGGGTATTGATTTTGAAGAAACCTTTGCACTTGTAGCAAGACTTGAAGCAATTAGAATGTTTTTAGCATTTTCATGTTATAAAAACTTCAAAGTATATCAAATGGATGTCAAGTCTGCATTTTTGAATGGGAAACTAGAAGAGGAGGTCTATATTGAACAACCTGAAGGTTTCCTCTTGTTAGAAAATGGAGACTATGTTTGCAAACTAAAAAAGGAACTCTATGGTCTCAAGCAAGCCCGAAGAGCATGGGTTTTAAGACTAGATAACTACTTCAAGCAACAAGGATATAAAATAGGATCCATTGATACTAATCTCTGCATAACGATTGATGATAAGAATATGATCATTGTTTTTGTTTATGTGCAAAGTCAATGTTGGGTGAGTTAACATTCTTCTTGGGATTACAAGTTTATCAATCAGACAAAGGAATTTTCATTTCTCAAACCAATTACATCAAAGACATGCTTAAGAAGTTTAATATGGAAGACTCCAAGCCTATTAGTACTCATATGATCACTGGTTGTAATTTAAGAGAGAATTATGAGTCCTTGGAAGTTGATCATACCATGTATAGATCTATGATAGGCAACCTGCTATATGTGACAGCTACAAGACCATATGTGATGCAAGTTGTAGGATTGTTTGCTATATTTCAATCAGCTCCAAAGAAATACATGTGACAGCAATAAAAATAATTTTTATATATTTAAAAGGCACTATAGAGTATGGTTTATGGTACCAAAAATGTAAAGAATTCACTTTAAGAGCATTCAGTGATGCATATTGTGAAGGAAGTGTTGATGACCAAAAGAGTACCAGTGGAGAAGCATTCTTTTTGGGAAATTGTTTGGTATCATGGCTAAGCAAGAAAAAATACTCCATAGCACTATCTACAACAAAGGCTAAATATATTGATGTTGCATCATGTTGTACTCAAGTCATTTGGATGAAGCAGACATTGGAAGACTTACTTTTGAAGTATGAGCATACAATAGTGATAAATTGTAACGATACAAGTTCCATAAACTTATCAAAAAATCTTGTCATGCACTCCAAGACAAAGCACATATTAATAAAATATCACTTTCTAAGAGATCAAGTGTCTCAAAAAGTGGTCAAATTGGAATATATTAATACTAAATAACATATTGCTGATATATTCACTAAGCCACTACCCAAAGAAGCATTTGAGCATCTTAGACATAAGTTGGGAGTAATCTCCTTAGAGTGAATAAAAAAAGAGAAAAGGAAGCATGTCAGGGGGAGATATGTTGATAGGGGGAGATTTCAGAAGGAGGCCTTTGTCATTAATTCCAAAGGGGGAGAAAATTCAAAAATTGAGAAATTGTTGTCATCAATGCCAAAGGGGGAGAATGTTGAGTATGGTTGTCATTGATGTCAAAGAAGTTTAGTAATGACAAAGGAATAACCTAGGACATGCCGACATGGAATGTAGGATGAAATTGGCATAGATAAAATCAGCATGTTGTCCCCCATGCTCTAGATACTTCACCCTCTAAGTTTGATGAAAGTAAGAATCCACCCTAGATGACCTAAGGTTTTGAAAAACTGTCCAAGGGTCAGCATAGAAGTTTATAAGGACATTTTCAAATGCCCACCAAATGCAGTCTTTGTGTAAATAAATTCATCAAACAATGTCATGGGTTTGTTCTTTGGTGATATGTTTGTCTACCCACAATTTTTAGCTTTCTTTCTTGTGGCCACATGTGCAAGAAGTAAACATACAAAAATTAGAAAAACCCATGTTTTGACAAGTGTCAGATACAAGAGATTAAGAGAAAATTTTCATATGCAAATCGATGAGGAGGATTGATCAATTATCTGATCAATTAATTGAGTTCTGAAATAACCATGGTACAGGGTCATTAATCGACCATCGATCACTGTAAATATCGATGGAGATCCAAACACTAAATAGTGCTTCAAGTCTTACAGGGATGAACGGTTGAGGACGAGGCAAGGTAGAGATCAATGGTCGGGATTGAATCCTACACAAGAAGATACGAGCTTGTTAAGATACCATAGGAATTAGAACAATGAAAGTTGGATCAAATAATTGAAGGACTACGATCCAAGTGTGATCATCAATGGTCGAGGAAGGATCCCGAAGATTAAAGGTGCAAGAATATCAAACATGCGGAAGCCCATTTTGGAAAAAAATGGAAGACACATCCATAATCTGGAAAGAATGTTGCAGCCACATAATTGCAGATGTCATCTTTTGAAATTTGGGAAATGCATACCCGCAATTGCAAAAGGAAGGAGTTCCCACAGATTGCAGAAAGATCATTGCGGAAGGTTAATTGCGGAAAGACAGTTTGCGGAAAGATAAATGTGGAAAGGTAATTGCAGAAGCAGAAAGATAGTTGCATAAGGATTTCTGTTGCAGAAAGGTCGTTGGAGAAAGACAATTGAGGAAGGATTTTTGTTCGATGCTCTGAAATCGTGCGAGAAATTTTTTAAGAGTCACAATGAAGATACATGACTGTGAGATTAAAAATATTAATGCTTAAGTAGATTTTATTAATCATAAACAGAGTTATGATTAATAAGAAGGGACGTGACTGTATTATTTAAAGCAAAAGAAGAATTAATTGAACAGAGTTAAAACTAAACAGGGCATGACCGATAGATTAAAACATAGTAAATGAAGAAGCATGTTTTATGAAGGGATTTGTTTGATGCTGAAGAGACATGAAGATTGGATGGATTATGTTACTAATAAAAGATATAAAAGCAGATGCCTGAATTGGAAGTTAGGTATCTCAACAGTCCAAATCATAGAAGCAGCTAGAAGAGGCAAAGACCAGTGACATGGAGAATTATTTATGACAGAATTGAAGAAAAAAATAAATCTGGAAGATTGATAAAACATATCAGGGTGGCAGGGTGGTTCTAGTGCAGACAACAAGCCTACAGGGGGTTGTAGCCTCCTTCCAGTAGTGGCTAGAAAATAGGGTGTTGTTGCATCATTGTCTGTTGTATCAAGGAGAACTGGGGTGTTATAACATCCTTGTCTGTTGTAGCAGGAAAAAATATGGGTGTTGATGCATCCTTTCTGTAGCAGCAGATAAACAATTTTGTAAAATTCATCTTATTAATGAGTTTGATTTTTTGGTTTGCTCCTTGATTTTCCACGATAAAATTATGTTTCATAACTTGTTTGATTCTTAATGTGTCTTGTACTAATTTTTTTAATAAAATACAAATACGGAAACACTTCTTCACTCCCCCCTCTCAGTATTGTTGGATCATCCAATAAATTGCATTGTCCTTGGACTTATGTCCTAAAGCAATAAGGATTTACCATCTTGTAAGTAGATCATATGAGGATTGCATCATCCTTGGAAATGTGTCCTAAAGTTATAGGGATTGAGCATCCCGTAAGTGGCTCATATGAGGATTGCATCATCCTTGGACTTATGTCATAAAGAGATAGGGATTGACCATCCCGTAAGTGGCTCATATGAGGACTGCATCGTCCTTGGACTTATGTCCTAAAGTGATAGGGATTGACCATCCCGTAAGTGGATTAAATGAGGATTGCATCGTCCTTGGACATATGTCCTAAAGTGATAGGTATTGATCATTTCATAATTGGATCATGTGTGCTGCAGGTTTTGTTGTTGCTGATGATGATGTTGACCAATAGATCAAGTGTTGTTGCAAACGATCGAGTGATCGAGTGCTGCAGAAGATGAATATAAAAGATGAAGACTCAATGTTGTAGAAGATGATGTTCTAGTACTGAAGATGTTGAATATGTTCGAGTAATTGTTCCAGTTGTTGATGATTCTTGAAAACTTCCAATGATGTATAGATGTATCACCTTGATGTTGTTAAATATTTTCTCTCTCCTTTCCCCTACAATTGATATTGTTGTCAGTATAATACCCTTCTTGTTAAGGGGGAGTGTTGAAATATTGTAACTTCGAAGAATATTCTAAATGTATTTTATTGTTGTAACCTATCGAATATGTTTTATTCCTCCGTCGGGACGTTACTTTTATATTTGGTTATCATATAGTCATGAGGTAAAAAATTTATTGTATGTTGGGTCAATAGAACCCTCCAGAATATAATATTATATTGTTTTCTGTCTTCCTAGGTGAAGTTGACCCAGTAAGTTTGTTGGGGCCAACCTATTAGGGAAACATTCAAGTGGGGAGGGTTCCTCATTTGCACACACACACACACACACTTGTGTATAGTGCATAGGAGAGAGAGAGAGAGAGAGAGACATACCAACAAGGATAAGGAGCATATGTTCAGGGTTTTATCTTTACTTTTGATACATCTATATAGAGGAATTTTTGTTGGGTTTTCTTTCCCTTGAAGGTTTCTTAGGATAAATCTGTGTCCATCTTGTGATTGTGTTTCTTTCAGTGATCCTTCATATGCTATTGTTGTGAAATTGAATTGAAAACTAATGATATCTAGCTAAGTATATGGAATCTTAACACTTACTACAATTAATCTTCTTCTTTGAACCTTTTCACAGCTAATAATTTCTTAACCAAAAATAGAGACTAAGCCCTCCAGGGTTTGTAGCCAGTCCTCAACTTCCCATGGCGTTCTTATCGCTTCTGGAATATCTTTGGTAAGATCCATATAGACACATACCTTGCATATGTCATGTACATTTGGATCTCGGTATGTTATGAGATTTTGATGAATTTTCCAAGAGTGTTCCGAAGTTCTTCCAATATTTCTGGATCCCACTATTCGCTTGAAAATGAGTACAACCTGATCCATATTGGCCCTATTTTCATTTCTTCCTTCTCTAGGAAGAAATTCTCCTTCTAGGGTCTTGGGAATAGACCTGTTGAATAAAAGAAATATGGACCCCCATCCAGGATTATGTTCCTATCTTCCCCATTAATAAAGGAAATCATGAAAAAAACCCTTGGAACCTAGTTGAAGATCATAATGACCCTTGGGTTTCCAGGTGGTGTTAATCCACCAGAATGGGGATTTCTCTGAGGGCTGCATTCCCACAAACTTTTTGATCAGCATGTGATCTGGCATATACTGAATGTGATCCTTAATCTTCGATGATATGACCTGCATAGTCAAGATTAGGGCCTCTTTGGGCATGCACTTCCATAGCTTCCGATCCATCGACCTTCCTATCTGTGACAGGGCCTTATCTAGGGATATCGGGATGTCCCTGGTCTGCAACCCTGCTAAGGAAGATTCCATGGATTCTTTCCCGCCTCCCCCTTTTCCTTCCTCCATGCTTTCGTCTTTTCGCCCCCCTTCTCAAATCTTCGGAAAAAACCTTCCTCCTCAAAAAATAAAATCTGAAATCCCTCCATCAATAAGAACCACTGTGCAATGTTGTTGTTCGAAGCCATTTGAAAACATAGACTTAACAATCAATATCATTGGGAGAAAAATATTAAAATCAACATCTAAATCAACCTTCAAAGTAGTGTTAAAATTGCAACTTTTTTTAAACCATGGCCTTGAAAAATAAGATCTTCTTTCTTTCTTCACTCTTTCTTAATATTTTTATAAATTTCTTATATAAAATTTTTATAAATTAAAAAAAATTCAAATTCAAATTTTTAATTAAATATGAAATTTTTATTAAAAATATTTTTTTATTACATACTAATTT
>LPNX011164343.1:319067-377683 GCA_001517045.1 Pseudotsuga menziesii
ATTAAAAACTATTTAACGATAAAATACAAAGCCATTAAAATTTAAAAATATCCTAACAATTTTAATATAGAAGATGGCTACAAATTGAATGAGTCTTGGAAATCTCTAATCCATCAACTTAATCATCGTTGGTAATTTATTCACTTCTCTTTAGTTCTTACTTTTTCACCCTAGGTTTTTGTTTTTATTTTATTTTATTTATGCTTATTGTAATTAATTAATTTATTAATTTATTTATATGTTAGGAATACTTACATTTTTTTAATAACCTTTTTTAGGTTTTTAAGATTTTTTCATTAAGTAAAAGGTTAATTCCTTCTTTTCTTTTTCCAATACTTTTCAAAATTTTCCCTTTATATTTAATTATTTTACTTTCAAATTCTCCTTTATGGTTGAGGGTTCAGTGGCGAGGATGCATAAATGTTTTCCAGAGACACCACGTAGTTGGTTTGCTTCATCATCAAAATTTGTGGCCCCGTTGATCTAGTCGGTGTGGTCTTGGAAGGAAATCTTTAAAATGTACTTGTAGTCACATTCTGTGAATTCACCGTCACATTTGATGCAATGCCAAGTGTTGTAAGCTCTATGTGAAATTTTTTTCATGCATTGAATGCCATGAACAAATAGAGGGCATGCAAGGAAGTGGAAGTTATCCATGTTAATGTCAACGATGGAAGCGCGTACAGATAACCATAGGGCCTTATCAGAGGGTTGCATGCCTTGCAAGTCGAAGATTGTTTTATTTGGGTGTGATCGAGAAATAGAGCCTATGTACTTGCGACTCAAGGATGTCGATGCAGCACGAAATCCATGATCAATGAACCATTTTTGAAGGAGATGGGTTGCCTCAATATATGGATTGATAAGCAAGGTACTATTGGGAACACTTCCAACTGTTTTAACATTGTAATCAGTAAGACGACCATCCTTGACTGCAAGGACAAGTGGTGGATTAGAGGACTATAATGAAGCAAGATGAGAACACTCATTGTGGCAATGATGACCCCAAAGCGTGAAATCAATATTAAAACACGATGTGTCTCTAAGGAAAATAGTTCATCTACTTGTTTTAGAACTGTATTTTTTTTTAATCACAGATGTAGGGGAGACAAAGCTGACCATGGCAATAAGGTCAACCATGGAATTTGAAGGTAAACTTTGAAGGTCATTGATTGTTTTAAAGTGGAAGGAATGTAAAGGAATGGATGGAAATTCATCAAGACAAGAGTGGATGGTTGACGCAAACGAAAGGATTATCTCAAGATGGTTGGTCAAATGGTTATATGAAGGGTTTCTTGTTTTGATTGTGTCACATGCCCCAATTTGCAAAAACAATTTTATATTATTTGAGGAACATTGTGTTAAATTTTATGCAAAGTTGTAATTGATGACCCAGTGGGGTCAAGAATATTTAATGTAAATTCAGAATATTTTATTTATAAATGAATAAATGAGGAGACAACAGCTTAGGAGGGTTGTTAAAAGAGTGTTTACTGGTCAATTGGTGGAGGAGACTAGGTGGAGAGAAAACTGACATGTGGCAGCATCCTCAAACCACTTCCAATTGTTGCAGGTGGAAACCTTCTTATATTTGTGGTCATGATTCCCCAAGAAAGTGGAATCAGAGCAGGTGGCTCATTTAATGAAAACTGACCCAGAAGACCTAGGCATCTCTATAAAATTTCCCATTGAAGAGAGCTGAGGCTGCACATTCTAGAGAAGTGATCATTCAAGGTGAATGAATTTACTCAAGAGAAATTCAATGGAGGGGAGTCTGGAATGTGTTTGAGGGGATAACTATTGAGATTGATCTAGTTGCATCTTTTAAGCTGAAGATCATACTGCTGAGAGCAGATTGTTATTACTGAGGTAATTGAACTAGTTAGGTGACAGAGGTTTTACAATTGCATTCTCCACCCAGTTCTCAGCCAAGAAGACCATGAACAGGCTTGGGGGTCCTGAGGAAGCGTTGTTTGACCGCTCTCCAAGAGTTTCGTAGGGAGGAATGGCCTCCTTAAGCTGTTGTCATCTTGTCCTCATTAAGTTCTATTTTGTTTTTACTATCTTTAGTTAAACAACTCGTAGTTTATCTATTACAGGCATTGTTAGTGTTTAAGGTTTATGAATGAGAAGTAACTATGTAATGTTAAGTTCAGTAAAAAATTTTAGATTATTTATAGAAATGGAAATGATCAGGTAAATAGTGAAATAGATAGAAATTAAATTTCCAAGTTGTGTTTTTCCACACCTGAACTCAAGTCATACTCTAGCACAGTTGAAATGTTTTAACTAAATGAAATGATTCTTTTATTAGAATGAAAATAGTAGATATAATTCTTGTATCTGTATGTAAAGAGAAATAGATTTTATTTCAATGTTTACGAAATACAATGAGAAAACATTGCTATGTTTTGCTTACACTTATTATTTTACTTTAACCAACTAAATGAAAACACAGGAATAAGAAATAGTAAATACACTATTACTACAGTATTAGTATACTGATAAGAAATAAAAATCTGATAGTAAAATAAATAACTGATATTTGAGAAAGCATATAAAAAGATAATAACAAAACAGTTTTTAAATATTAACTTAATAAAACCAGATTAGGGATTCTTTTATAATCCTTTCCTATTCGCAAAATTACTAAGAATCGAGATTATTCTAGTTTTTGAGTAAAACTTCCAGAATATTTTCATTATTCTACAGAGTTAACATCTTAAGTACAACTGTAAATCATATTATCTTCTATTATCCCATTTCTTACAAACAGAGTCAAGAATACTTTAAGCATAAACAAAATTTCATAAACTGTAGGGTTTATAGTATTCCTTTTAACCCTTAAAAGTTGAGATCTAGAAGTTAACATTATCTTCTTTACAGAGCTTAAAAGTAAATATAACTTACATAGTAGTAACAATTAAATGGTATATGTAAATAACAAACCAAATAAACTAAGAATCATTATATATGTGCATTATAAATCCAAAATCCAGGCAGGCTTATAGCCTGTGAGATTCAAAGGGTTGAAAAACTTTCTACTATTAAACCCAAATCAGGGATACTTTTAGGGGTGAATTGTAGCCCAGTGGGCTATTTTTCCATGTTTTTCTCCCAAAAAAGAATCGCCATTTTGCATTTTTTGAAGCCCTGTTTCGCCCAATTTTGATGGGGTAAAATTTTTTCACCCTAAAAATCGCCAAATTATTATATAAACAATATACAATCCTTGGAAATTAAAATATTTTTTGAAAAATATCACCAATCATTTTATAGTTGGTGTTTTAAGAATTGGTAATATTCGCCAACATTTATACACTTTTAATTAAGTATGGTTCCTTAAAATCATCCCTGGCCCAAATACAAATAATAATCTTGTATTAAAATATAACCAAGTACCTTGCTGACTGTAAGGGTAAAAACCCTGCGAACTATACAACTAGACTAATCCACAGTCTTCCTTATTAAAACCATATATATATATAAATATTTTATATTAACAGTAAACTAAGTACATTACTGACAGGTTAAAAGAAACACAATTCACAATCTATATATCAAAGTAAAACCGAAGCAAACGAAACAAATCTCTTTTAGAAACTCAGAGCATAAGGCATTCCTTATATTTCTTAAATCAACTGTATTACATTATCAAGCTGTAAGGCTGATTTGTTTAACCAAAACCAAATACACATCACGGCTCAAGAGCCTGTGCCACCTAAGCGAGCACCGCAAGGGTTTTCACTTAAAATATGAGGAATAAACAAACTAAACATTTTAACCAATGAAGAATTTGAATCCATGCTTCCAACCACTGTAAACTTCATCCAACAACCCTCATCGTAAGTAGGGAGAACCCACATTGAGACCGGGGCTTACTGGTTGGAAGCCACGAAGTTAACTGACGCATGAGAGGCAATTCCTTTCAAAGTTTGGAGCCGTTGGTGGTAGCCTGCAATTTTTGTAAACCAAACATTATTTAGAGAGTCTGTTCATATTTTTATTAAAACCTTAACTGGAAAATATTTCAACGAAAGGAGTGAGTTCAAAGCAAAAGCATTTTACTTGTGAGTAAGAGGTTTTTGGAGCCGAGAATGAACAATCACCAGCGTGAGTGAACTACACAGAGAAGCGAGCAAATCCTCATGCCAAACCTGTAATAGAGGCAGCAAGGATACAACACTCAAACTCCTCGATGTTGAAGCAAAGAACGGGCAGGCATAAGGGTAAAAACTAGTTCCAGGTTTTGAGCTATATAAAGGAGTTCAAAACCATGCACACCGTGTGCTCTCAACTCACTACAGAAATTGAAAACATCTACTACGAAACCCTAAACCACATTTGCACAGTATTACAGACTCAGAACCAATGGTTAAGGCAGAGCAGGCCTCTCATGGTCGCGAAGAGTTCTCACAACGCAGAGCAAAACCCTCGATGAAAAATGCAAGAACATAGGGTTTTGTTGTATTATAAGTCAACCAGTGCATGGTGGAGACTCATCCACGTGCCCTTCTAGAAATATAACCAAGAGTGGGTCGAATTCCATAGTCAACACTGCACATTCGTATGTAAAAACTTATCATTGCCAATAATGCAACCCATGCTATCGACGATATGTTTTAAATAGTTCATATCATTGCCATAATAAAAATATTTCAATCGACTATATGGTAATAGTACTTATCTTTGCACATAATGAAGTTTATGCTTTCGACCATAGTCTATCATATCTATGTTTGCTCATCATACATACCTTTCCATCGATTATATTAAACTATACTTTGGAACTAGTATATATAAAAACAAACCTTAAATAATGTTATTGCCATAGTTTCGACTACACCATAGTAGTTACTAGGTAGTAAAACTACCGTAGGATACAAGTAGTTTTGTGTGTTGTAAGATTATATATTAAGTGTATTATTACAATAACTTGTGTATCATGGTTATAACCTGAAGTTTAAGATTACAGTTGTAAACTAGTTGTGTAAGATGATAATCATCATTCCAACAAATCAAATAAATTGGTAATGTTACATGACTAGTAAAGGATAGTTAGAGTATTAAAATAATAACATTATGATTTTTTTCCAAACTAAACAGCTCTAAACTTCTCAACCGAAAGACTTGATGCTAATAGAGGAAGGAGTCTTCCAAAATACTGATGCTTAACCATTAGAAAGAGTTCCTCTTAAGTAACTAAGCTTTCATTGTAAACTTTACATTGAAAAACATAGGATCTTGTTCATACATAAAGAGCAGTGCACTTGAAGTCTCTAAAGATGACAATAGCAGTAATTTTATGATACAATAGAAGAAATTGTATGGCAAGTTCATGAGCTCTATGCTTACTTAAAGAAACCTTGGAAGAACTCATTCTTGTAAATAGCAATAATTATGTTCAGGTTAAAAGTCATAATGGCTTAAATGTAAAAATTATCATAGACCCAAAACAACTATGGAATTTACTTTACCTCATCGGAGTCTTGCATCATAATTATTAATTTATTTACTAGCATCTTATCATGCTAAAGAAATACTTCTCGCTATCATACAAAATAAACTCATACTTGATCATTCGCTACATGTTGAACCTATATGAACCAGCACTCCATCTGAGTTAGCATAATGCCAAGTAAGCCCTGAATTTCAAAGATAGATTTTCACCTACTTGACAAAAGTAAAATATCAGTACAGCTAGCAGCAATGAAATGCAAGTCCTCTTTCTATGACTTATAAAAATTAAAGTTGCATTAAGTGTTTCTGTATTTAAAACAAATCCTTAAAAATTTGTTAAACTGTTTCATTTTCTGCTAACCGCTAGTAGTTACTAAACTGCGATCTAAGACATTTTATGTCAGTTTAAAAATTTTAAATTTTTATGAAAATTTGGGGTTATGACATGTGGTATCAAAGCACAAGGTTCAAACACTAGGCCTTGATGAAGCTCAACTTGCTTATATGGAATAATGAATTTAAATCATTTTTTTGATGTTTTTTCTTTTAATGTTATCAACAGAGAAATTTGTTTCTGAGTTTAACAACAGGTATGGAAAGACTGGAGGAATATGTGGAAGAGGAATCTCCCTATATTGAACAAGATAATTTACAAAGAGAACCTATACAAGAAAACATAACCACTAATTCCTCAGAACTTTTACAAACAGTAAAAGAATTAAAATATGAAATGGAATATGTTAAAAAAGAAAATGAGAGGATTCTGAGAGCTTAGGAAGAGCTGAATCAAATCCTAATAGAAAGATTTCATACTGAGGGAAGGGGTAAAAGACCTGATTCGGAAGATATAAGTTACCAACAGAAGTATAAAAAGACTAAACAGATTAAAAATGAAAGTAGTTCATCTTTCGAAGTGTTTGGTGATCAACATAATTCTCATTATACTAGTGATAGTAGTGAGGATAACCACCATACTAGGAAAAGAAAATATAAACCTTAGGAAGAAATTTCTGGAGAGTTTAAGAAGATCAAGCCGCCAACATTTAATAAAGAAACTGAAAAGGGGGAGGAAGCGGAATCCTGGTTATCCGGGATGAAGAAGTACTTCCAGATTTATAACTATTCTAACCAATTAAAGGCTAGGATGGCTATTTATAATCTCACAGAGAAAGCTGATATATGGTGGCAATATTTAAAGAGAGTGAAAGGTATAAGAGAGAAGAACATAAATTGGAGTAGATTCAAGAAATACTTTAAAAATAAATTTTTATCTGAACAGTACTATGAAGAAAGGGCTAAATAATTCTATGAGCTAAAACTAGGTACAATGACTAGGAAAGATTTGAACAGTAAGTTTTTAAGTCTGCTTAGGTATGTGCCATACCTTGTGGATGAAAAAACGAAGGTACAACGGTTTCTCAGCTGTTTACCTTATCACACAAAGGATAGGATTGAGTATGACAATCCAAAAACCCTGGAAGAAGCTATGAGGAAAGCAAATTTATGTTATGAACATAATAGGAAAAAGGAGAGTATGGCCAACTGGAAGGCCAAAAGAAATAATAACTATGATCAAAAGAACAAAGAGTTTGTGCCTAATCGAAATTCTAAAAATAATAATGCCAGAAATTTTTCTAATAAGAATTTCCAGGGGAATAAGAATAATTCACAAAACAATCAGAACAATCAAAAAAATAAAGAGCCTGCTAATAATCACAATAATTACACAAAGAAATTTGAATGAAAAGAACCCATAAAGTGTTGGGAATGCAATGGTCCACATTATACCTCAATCTGTCCCAATCAGAAAAAGACTGTCAGTAATATCCACACCATACAGGAGGAGATGACGGTTGGAGATTTAGTGAGGACTATACCCAGGATCAATGCAGCTTTGGAGAATCGACAAGCAGACTATCAAACTTCCATGGTGGAAGTAGAAGGTAAGATAAACCAAACACCCATATCTATTTTAACTGATCCAGGAGCTAGTTTAAGCTATATTTCTCCTAACTTGGTAGAAAAGTGTAAACTACCTGTTGAAACATTTGCAAGTTCTTGGTTATTTCAGTTAGCTACTAGGGCAAAGAGAAAGGTAACTAGTTTTGTAAAGAATAGTGCAGTAACTATGGATCAATTTGAAACTTTTGTTAAGCTTAATGTACTACCTCTAGGTTCATACGACATACTAGTTGGTATGGATTGGTTAGAGCAGCATAGGGTGGCCTTAAATTGCTATGATAAAACCTTTACTTGTATAAATAATGATGGAAAACTAATAAGCATAAAGGGAATCCCTAGGAAAACAACCGTAAGGCAGATTTCTGCTATGCAGCTTAAGATAGATGTTAGAAAAGGTTGTAGGGCTTATGCAATAACAGTAACCAATGAGGAAAATCTAAACAACATAGATAAATTAAATTTTGAGGATATACCAGTTTTAAAGGAATATGCAGATGTATTTTCGAAAGAAATTTTGGGACTGCCTCCGAAAAGGGAACTAGATTTTACCATTGAGCAGGTACCTGGTGCAGTGCCCAGCTCAAAGACACCTTATCGGATGAATATACTTGAACTTAATGAACTTAAGTCACAATTAAAAGAACTTATTGACAATAATTATATTCGACCCAGTGTGTCCCCCTGGGGGGGAACCTGTCATCTTTGTTAAGAAAAATGACAGAACTCTCTGACTCTGTATATATTATCATCAATTAAACAATATGACTATCAAGAACAGATACCCGCTACCTCACATAGATGATCTGTTTGATCAACTGCGTGGAGCCACGGTATTCTCAAAAATTGATTTATGGTCTGGATATCACCAAGTTAGAATTAAAGATGAAGACATCTTTAAAACAGCTTTTAGGAATCTATATGGACATTATGAGTTTGTCGTCATGCTATTCGGGCTTACTAACGCTCCAGTTGTTTTTATGTGTCTAATGAATAATGTAATGCATAAATATCTGGATAAATTTGTGGTCGTGTTTATCGACGACATATTAATTTATTCGAAATCTGAAGAAGAACTAAAGAACATTTAAAAATTGTCTTGCAAAAGTTGCAAGATCATCAACTCTTTGCAAGGTTTAGTAAATGCGACTTTTTTAAAGATAAAATTCAGTATTTAGGTCATGTGGTGACTAAAGAAGAAATTTCGGTGGATCCCGAAAAGATAAAGGCAATTGAAGATTGGCCAGTTCCTAAAGACATAACTGATGTCCGATCATTCATGGGGATTACCGGTTATTACTGGAGGTTCATCGAATGATTTTCAAGAATCGCAAATATGATAACCTCATTGCAGAAAAAAGGAAAGAAATTTTATTGGAATCAGAAGTGCAAGGATAGTTTTAAAAAGTTAAAAACCTTATTAACTAGCCCACCTATTTTAAGAATAGATTATCCAAATAAATATTTTATAGTATGTACTGACGCTTGCAATGATGGTCTAGGCAGAGTATTGACTCAAGAAGGACATGTTATTGCTTATGAGTCTAGGAAATTGAAAATTCATGAAAATAATTATGCAACATATGACTTGGAATTAGCTGTTGTCGTACATGCTTTAAAGATGTGGCGTCATCATTTAGTTGGAAGAAAATTTATTTTAATTACATATCATAAGGGATTAAAATATCTGTTAAATCAACCTAACCTGAATGCTAGACAAGCTAGGTGGTTAGCTTTTCTAAGTGAGTATGAGTTCAAAATTCAACACATAAAAGGGAAAGAAAATAAGGTTGCTGATGCATTAAGTAGGAATACAAAGCTGAATTTTAAAGTAGTTATCAGCACTTATACAACAAATCTGGAAGAACAGCTTAAAGCAGGGTTAGAACAAGATGAAAATTATCTAAATTTACAAGCAAAAGCAAAAGAAAATTCAATAGAAAGTTTAAATATAGGGTACAACTTGAATGAAAAAGGATTTTTATTGTATAAAGACAGAATATATGTACCTAAGGTTAAGTTATTAATTTTAGATGAAATCCATAAAACTTCTTACTCAGGCCATCCGGGTTATCAGAAAAGTATAACCATGTTAAGAAAAGAATATTTTTGGCCAAATATGAAGACTGAACTGGCAGAATATATTGCTAGATGCTTTGAATGCCAGCAAGTAAAAACTGAACATGAGCATTCAGCTGTATTAATTCAGCCATTTCCCATTGCTAGCTAGAAATGGGAGATAATTAGTCTTGATTTTGTTACTGGACTGCCTAAAAATCAGAACTTAAATGACTCCATAATGGTAGTGGTTGACAAATTGAGTAAAGCATCCCATTTTATACCTGTAAAAACTACTTATAAAGCTACAAACATAGCTGATATCTTTTTAAAGCAAATTTTCCGACTACATGGGATACCAAAGGTCATAATTTCAGACCGAGACCCTAAATTTACAGGTAACTTTTGGAGATCTCTGTTTAAAGGATTAAATACTACGTTAAATTTCAGTACTTCATTCCATCCTCAAACTGATGGACAGACTGAAAGAGTAAATCAGGTACTGGAAGATTTACTAAGAATGTATGTAAAAGAATAGCCAAGTAAATGGGAAGATTATTTACACCTGGTAGAATTTTCTTATAATAATAATTATCAAGCTTCAGCTAGATATAGTCCTTTCAAAATTTTGTATGGAAGGAAATGTAACACTCCCATCTCTTGGAGTAATCTGGTGGACAGGTTAGTATTAGGACCTGAATTATTAAAAGAAATGGAAGAAATTGTAAAGTAGGTACAAGGTAATTTGAAAATTGCGCAAGATCGACAAAAAAGTCTAGCAGACCTTAAAAGAACTCCAAAAGAGTTCCAAGTAGGTGAACATGTTTTCATCAAGGTGAGACCCAAAAAGAGTTCTCTGAGGTTGGGTAGTTGTGCCAAACTAGCACCTCGTTATTGTGGTCCTTTTGAAATACTGTCCAGGATTGAACAGGTAGCCTATCAGTTAGACTTACCACCAAATTTAAGAGTTCACAATGTTTTTCACATTTCTGTATTAAAGAAATATGTGCATCATGCTACTCATGTTATTAACTGGAATGATATATACGTGGAACCCGAAGGAGATTTTCTGGTGGAACCGGACTGTATCCTCGAGTGGAGGGAGATCACACTTCGGAACCACACCATTGGTCAAGTGAAGGTGCAATGGAAGCACCTTAGTCCAAAAGAAGCCACCTGGGAATTGGAAAGTCATATGCGGGGTGCATATCCAATTCTATTTCAGGGGAAATCTGAGGACGAGGAATAAATAACATCGAGGACGAAGTTATAATTTAAGGGAGTGTGTATGTCACATGCCCCAATTTGCAAAAGCAATTTTATATTATTTGAGGAACATTGTGTTAAATTTTATGCTAAGTTGTAATTGATGACCCAGTGGGGTCAAGAATATTTAATGTAAATTCAGGATATTTTATTTATAAATGAATAAATGAGGAGACAATAGCTTAGGAGAGCTATTAAAAGAGTGTTTACTGGTCAATTGGTGGAGGAGACTGGGTGGATAGCAAACTGACATGTGGCAGCTTCCTCAAACCACTTCGAGTTGTTGCAGGTGGCAACCTCCCTATATTTGTGGTCATGATTCCCCAAGAAAGTGGAATCAGAGCAGGTGGCTCATTTAATGAAAAATGACCCAGAAGACCTAGGCATCTCTATAAAATTTCCCATTGAAGAGAGTTGAGGCTGCTCATTCTAGAGAAGTGATCATTCAGGGTGAATGAATTTACTCAAGAGAAAATCAATGGAGGGGGTTCTAGAATGTGTTTGAGGGAATAACTGCTAAGATTGTTCTAGTTGCAGCTTTTAAGATAAAGATCATACTGCTGAGAGAATATTGTTATTACTGAGGTAATTGAACCAGTCAGGTGACAGAGGTTTTACAATTGCATTCTCCACCCAGTTCTCAGCCAAGAAGCCTAGGAACAGGCTCGGGGGTCCTGAGGAAGCGTTGTTTGAGAGCTCTCCAGGAGTTTGGTAGGGAGGAACGACCTCCTTAAGCTGTTGTCGTCTTGTCCTCATCAGGTTCTATTTTGTTTTTACTGTCTTCAGTTAAAAAATTCGCAATTTATCTATTACAGGCATTGTTAGTGTTTAAGGTTTATGAATGAGAAGTAACTATGTAATGTTAAGTTTAGTAAAATTTATAGATTATTTATAGAAATGGAAATGATAATGTAAATAGTGAAATAGATAGAAATTAAATTTTGAAGCTGTGTTTTTCCACGCCTGAACTCAGGTCGTACTCCAGCACAGTTGAAATGTTTTAAGTAAATGAAATGATTATTTTATTAGAAGGAAAATAGTAGATATGATTCTTGTATCTGTATGTAGAGAGAAATAGATTTTATTTCAATGTTTACGAAATACAATGAGAAAAGAGTGCTATGTTTTGCTTACACTTATTATTTTACTTTAACCAACTAAATGAAAACACAGGTATAAGAAATAGTAAATACACTATTACTACAGTATTAGTATACTGATAGGAAATAAAAATCTGATAGTAAAATAAATAACTGATATTTGAGAAAGCATATAAAAAGATAATAACAAAAAACTTTTTAAATATTAACTTAATAAAACCAGATTAGGGATTCTTTTATAATCCTTTCATATTTGCAAAATTACTGAGAATCGAGATTATTCTAGTTTTTGAGTAAAACTGCTAGAATATTTTCATTATGCTACAGAGTTAACATATTAAGTACAACTATAAATCATATTATCTTCTATTATTCCATTTCTTACAAACAGAATCAAGAATACTTTAAGCAGAAACAAAATTTCATAAACTGTAGGGTTTATAGTATTTCTTTTAACCCTTAAAAGCCGAGATCTAGAAGTTAACATTATCTTCTTTACAGAGCTTAAAAGTAAATATAACTTACAAAGTAGTAACAATTAAAAGGTATATGTAAATAACAAAAAAAATAAACTAAGAATCATTATATATGTGCATTATAAATCCCAAATCCAGGCAGGATTATAGCCTGTGAGAATCAAAGGGTCGAAACCCTTTCTACTATTAAAACCAAATACAAATAATAATCCTGTTTTAAAATATAACCAAGTACCTTGCTGACTGTAAGGGTAAAAACCCTGCAAACTATACAACTAGACTGATCCACAGTCTTCCTTATTAAAACCAAATATATATATAAATATTTTATATTAACAGTAAACTAAATACATTACTGACAGGTTAAACGAAACACAGTTCACAATCTACATATCAAAGTAAAACCGAAGCAAACGAACCAAAGCTCTTTTAAAAACTCAGAGCATAAGGAGTTCCTTATATTTCTTAAATCAACTGTATTACATTATCAAGCCATAAGGCTGATTTGTTTAACCAAAACCAAATACACATCACGGATCAAGATCCTATGCCACCTAAGCGAGCACAGCAAGGGTTTTCACTTAAAATATGAGTAATAAACAAACTAAACATTTTAACCAACAAAGAATTTAAAGCCATGCTTCCACCCACTGTAAACTCCATCCAACAACCCTTATCGTAAGTAGGGAGAACCCACATCGAGACCGGGGCTTACCGGTTGGAAGCCACGAAGTTAACTGACGCATGAGAGGCAATTCCTTTCAAATTCTGGAGTCGTTGGTGGTAGCATGTAATTTTTGTAAACCAAACATTATTCAGAACTATGTTCATATTTTTATTAAAACCTTAACTGGAAAATATTTCAACGAAAGGAGTGAGTTCAAAGTAAAAGCATTTTACCTGTGAGTAAGAGTTTTTTGGAGCCGAGAACGAACAATCACCAACGTGAGTGAACTACACAAAGAAGCAAGAAAATCCTCATGCCAAACCTGTGATAGAGGCAGCATGGATACAACACTCAACCTCCTCGATGTTGAAGCAAAGAACGGGCAGACATAACGGTAAGAACCAGTTCCAGGTTTCGAGCTACATAAAGGAGTTCAAAACCATGCACACCGTGTGCACTCAACTCACTACAGAAACTGAAAACATCTACTACAAAACCCTAAACCACATTTGTATAGTATTGCAGACTCAAAACCAATGGTTAATGCAGAGCAGACCTCTCATGGCCGCAAAGAATTCTCATAGCGCAGAGAAAAACCCTCGATGAAAAATGCAAGAACATAGGGTTTCGTTGTATTATAAGTCAACCAGTGCATGGTGAAGACTCATCCACATGCCCTTCTAGAAATATAACCAAGAGTGGGTCGAATTCCATAGTCAACACTGCACATTCATATGTAAAAACTTATCATTGCCAATAATGCAACCCATGCTATCGACGATATGTTTTAAATAGTTCATATCATTGCCATAATAAAAATATTGCAATCAACTATATGGTAATAGTACTTATCTTTGCTCATAATGAAGTTTATGCTTTCGACCATAGTCTATCATATCTATGTTTGCTCATCATACAAACCTTGCCATCGATTATATTAAACTATACTTTGGAACTAGTATATATAAAAGCAAACCTTAAATAAAGTTATTGCCATAGTTTCGACTACACCATAGTAGTTACTAGGTAGTAAAACTACCTTAGGATACAAGTAGTTTTGTGTGTTGTAATATTATATATTAATTGTATTATTACAATAACTTGTGTATCATGGTTATAACCTGAAGTTTAAGATTACAGTGGTAAACTAGTTGTGTAAGATGATAATCATCATTCCAACAAATCAAATAAATTGGTAATGTTACGTGACTAGTAAAGGATAGTTAGAGTATTAAAATAATAACATTATGATTTATTTCCAAACTGAAGAGCTCTAAACTTCTCAACCAAAAGACTTGATGCTAATAAAGGAAGGAGTCTTCCAGAAGACTGATGCTTAACCATTAGAAAGAGTTCCTCTTAAGTAACTAATCTTTCATTGTAAACTTTACATTGAAGAACATAGGATCTTGTTCATACATAAAGAGCAGTGCACTTGAAGTCTTTAAAGATGACAATAGCAGTAAGATTATGATACAATAGAAGAAATTTTATGGCAAGATCATGAGCTCTATGCTCACTGTAAGAAACCTTGGAAGAACTCATTCTTGTAAATAGCAATAATTATGTTTAGGTTAAAAGTCATAATGGCTTAAATGTAAAAACTGTCATAGATCCAAAACAACTATGGAATTTACTTTACCTCATTGGAGTCTTGCATCATAATTATTAATTTATTTACTAGCATCTTATCATGCTAAAGAAATACTTCTTGCTATCATACAAAATAAACTCCTACTTGATCATTCGCTTACCTACTGAACCTGTAAGAACCAGCAGTCCATCTGAGTTAGCAGAATGCTAAGTAAGCCCCAAATTTCAAAGATAGATTCTCACCTACTTGACAAAAGTAAAATATCAGTACAGATAGCAGCAATGAAATGCAAGTCCTCTTTCTATGAATTATAAAAATTAAAGTTGTATTAAGTGTTTCTGTATTTAAAACAAATCCTTGAAAATTTGTTAAACTGTTTCATTTTCTGCTAACCACTAGCAGTTACTAAACTGCGATCTAAGACATTTTATGTCAGTTTAAAAATTTTAAATTTTTATGAAATTTTGGGGTTATGATAGATTGTGTCATTGGAAACAGTGTACATTGTCCCTATTTCAACAAGGGCATAGAAGCATTCAACAAAGTTGTTAAAGGCAGAGGCTTGGATCTCTTCTCCAGAACAGTCAAGAAGGCCAAAGCCAAAGAGTTTCCCTGGGCCTCGTTGGTTGGTCTATTCATGGGTGGTTGTTTTCGCAAGTACATGACCTTGGATGGACCATTTTTTGTAGTTGGGGTTGAGTGCTTTGAATGGAATTACAATAGTTTCCCAATTCAAACCCTACTCTGTAAGAACAATGAACCCTATTCTTGCAAATCGGTTGAATGCAGTTTGTTTCTATGAACCCAATACATAGAAAGTGTGTGAAGCTACTTTACCTATGAAAGTGTTGGTAGTTTGAGATCATCAAACTGAATGGCAATGCAAAACACAATAAATGCACTAGGGATTGGCATTGGATTGACACAATGTCAAGTGACCCCCATGAATGGGTTATGTGAAAAAGGACAATTCCATCTTATATGTTCGTGGAGTCCTTCTACCCAATGAAAGTACTAAAGGGCGATTATATGGTTGAGGCATCATTATTTGTTACAAAACTCCTTAGTGCGGGTTGGAGAAAAATTCAAAGCAAGCTATATATCACCTTCAGTTTGGGGTTAATAGATTCAACTCTATTATTACTAGGACGACAAGCAGCAGGCGAAGGAGATTCCATTGGATAAAGAGAAAAACCATCTGAAGCAAGGGTAGACTACTGGAGGAGCAAAAGAAACCATGGTGCGAAGAGAGACCATCGAAGAAGTGGAATAAACCATTGTGTTGTGTGGAAGAAGCGATCGGAGCAGTGAAAAAAACCGTGGGCTTTAAGAAATCCAAACGGAACAAACGAAGATCCTAAAGGACATGAGTCAACAAAGCAAAAGGACACATGTGGAATTTGGGTTGGAGGAAGGGAGGACGAATTCTAGAGTGGTATCAACAAACACCTCATGTTTAAACATGGTTGTCATGGCGTGGTCATGGCCCACTCCAATATCATAAAGAAACCTAGGCGTCAAGGAAAAGTATAAGTAACCATGAGCGTTAAGCAAAAGAAAGCTCATAAAGAAAAAGAGCAGCAAACAAGTCTACAATAGAAACAGGAGTGGATCTGCTTTTCTCTCTTGCCCAGGTGTCACATACAAATGAAGGAGTGAAAGATAAATGTAAAATATTTGAAACCCTTCTATAAAAGTCCCTTAGGTAATCCCTAAGTTGTAGGATAGTTACTAATAAATAAAATAAATATTAGGTTGATTTAGAATAGGGTATGAAAGGTCATATGGTTAGTCCTAACACTAATTTTGACATACAATCAAGGTTTTAAGACATACATGTATAGACACATGCAAGGCATAAGAAAGACAACACAAAGGAAGAAGGATTCACACAAGAAAATCATGTCAGGATAAGATAACCACATGCATGTTCAAGCCAAAAGGAAGACAGAAAAAGGCTAGTCTAGGTATGTAGTATCCATGAGGAATCACCCCGCAAACAGGATACAACCATTGTGTTTTACTTCAAGTTAATGGCATTGACTAACAAAGGAAGACAAGAGAATAGTTACGAGTCAACAAAGGGCTTAACTATGTTCTCTTTCTCAAGGTATGTAGACAAAAAAAATTGTGTCATCACTCTATAACAAGAAAATCCAAAATGAAGATGTGATACGTTGGTACTTGCATAAGTAAAATATATTTCCAACATGTATATATTTATGCATTAATTGATCTAATTCATTCTTATGTTTTAATTGAAACACCAAAGTTTAACACACTTCAAAATCAGCTAAATATCACACAAGGCATAATTTTTTTTCTCAAAAAAGGATAATTACTTTAAGTGAATGAAGAAATAATAAATGGACATTAGATAAGTATTCATTAAAAGTAATTTAAGTACTACATATTCTAGTAAATGTATGCTAAAAAAACAGAACACTTCAAAATCAACTAATATCACACAAGACAGATTTTTTTTTCTCAAAAAAGGATAATTACTTTAAGTGAATGCAGAAATAATAAATGGACATTAGATAAGTAATCATTAAAAGTAATTTAAGTACTACATATTCTAGTAAATGTATTCTAAAAAAATAGAAGAAGAGCATAGATATTTTATGTTAGTTGTTTGTAGATGTAAATATATTTGTTTACATGTAATTCTATTTAATTTGACAATAAGTATTTCTTAAGATACCATGAAAATAAATGTTTAAGAGACCTTCAAATGCCCCTCTTCCAACAAGAGAAAGCTACTTAAGGGAATACATTTTATGTGTACAAAGGTTAATTCCAAACCAACAAAGAAAAAATGACTATTATGTTTGGTTGTTGTAGAAGGATCAAGTCGATAAGTCGACTTGAACGATAGCCGACTTAGTCGATCAGCTGACTAAGTCGATGAGCCAACTTAGTCGATTAGCCAACTAAGTTGGTTAACCGACTAAACTAGAGATTAGGTCGGCCACCTAAGGTCGTGTCGGTTCACCAAACTGACAGGTAGTTATTTTGTAACCGTTCTGTAATCATATATATTAGGCTGTTGAGCCAGATGAGAACTCAGTTCAGTTCTCTGTGTTGTATGGACTCATTCATGTAATATAATCTGTTAATTCACCTACTTGTTCTTATCTCTTGTCTCTGTTTTATATGTATGTTTTAGTATGTATTATTGGTAACCTTATGTGATCTGTGAGATTACAACATTGGTTCCGTTGCCGGTAGTACATGTCTGGAATATATGCAAACAGATGATACCAGAGCAGGAGATTAAGGACTGGTGGGAACGTAAAGTTGCAAACTATTTGCAGAATTATGCACGAAGGAACAGATTAACAATCGCACAAGCAAAAGAAATATTTTTCACAGAAACGCATGAAAATTTTGTCGAATCAGTGCCCCAACTTCTGAAGAAACTTTTGGATAAGAAATCCAGAAGGGACTAAAGAACAACAGTTGCTGGAAAAACTGATCCGAGGAGGTAGAACAAACTTGTCGGAGTGGTTTGAGAAAATCGACGACGACTTCTGTGAGGAGCAAGCAGTCAAAGACAGAACTTTCATGGAAACCGTCAAGGAGAAATTTTACATAGATCTCACCGAGAAATTTTTGTGCTCTTTACCGACTCTACTGTTCAAATTCCTAATCGAGAAAGGAGTAGGACATATTGTCGAACCTCGTCCATCACTTCACCAACTACCATCAAACTCTAACTGGGCAGAAAAGCAAAGGAAGTGGGAAAAATTTATTGCAGAAAGGGAGTGGGAATACTTCCTGAGCAAGTAGACCGAACTATCCGGGTTTTCTACAAAGCATTGGGTAGGCTATGAGGGGGTAGCTGGTCATATGTCGAGATAAAGTAGAGTGGATTCTAGTCTACTAGAAGCAGATACCATTCACCATTAATGAGAAGTCAACCAAAAGGGAAATCAAGAGAATAGTATCACATAACGGTATGTCGGACATTCAGAAAATAGAGAGGGAAGAGAGACAACAGAGGAGGGAGGCAAGAAGAGAAAGAGCCTTAGCGTTGCATAGAGGAAGGAGTCCTAGGGCGACCGACTAGGAAGAGAATCCGCCAAATTCAGGTCATGACCGACATGAAGAAGGTGTGGAAGAAGAGGCATCCCCTAAGGAGGAAGAATTGTGGATAGAGAAACTAGAAGCTCTCCAATCAAGAGCTCCCCATGAAGGAACAAATCTCTCCCCGTTAAACCCGCGTACCCACATAGAAACTATTGTCGAAGAGGACCTCCGACTACGAGCTGGTGACCTTGGTATATGGAGTCGACTAGATGATGAAACATACCCTAGATGACAACTCATTATTCATCGACTAGAGGAAGGAAATTGGGTTACCTTTCAAGCGGTACCCTCCAACCGAAGTATCCACTTACTCTTACCGACACATGAAGGAACACCCCCCTTACCAAATACAGCTTTAGAAGACACAGAAGATTCAGAACTGTGGACAAATAGTTGCAATGGGCCATCAACAGTAGAATTCGACATCAACCGACTGCAGGTCAAAGAAGAATCGACCACCGACGAGAACAAAAGTTTCGTCGACCATAGTCCTGCAAAGATGAATAAACCAATAACCCCAATACCCCCACTCCCACCTCCACCTCCACCACCTCCTGAGAGTAACAACAGTGATTTCGACATGGGTCACAGGTCAGCGCACATTCCTCTATATGAGGGGGATTAGGACCCCAGACTACACTGGTTCGTCTGCGAGTCGACTTGGGAGGCCAACCAAGTTACAGATGAAGATAGACAAATGGCATAGTTCATCGCTGCCTTAAGGAAAAGGGCATTGACCTGGTATATGACCTTTTTGGAAAGACAACCTAGAGCAACCAAAGCTGATATCAAGGCGCAGTTTCTATCATTTTTCAAAACTCCAGATGCCAAACACTTGGCAGCGAAAAAACTAAAAACTACATCACAGAAGCCAGGGGAAACTGTCCGAGACTATGATAAGAGATGGAAAGACCTTCTGAGCCAGCTGGACTATGTTATAGATGAACAATTACTAATCCTGTGGTTTCTTGCAGGGTTATCTCAGAAAGTCCACCGACACATCAGTCTGAAAACATTCAAACCTGATGAAGATGCGCTCACAAAGGTTCTCCAAGTGGAGATGGATGAGGATATACCCACTTACTCCACTGACCACAGATTGGAAGAATAGTTGAAGAGTGTGCAGATGTCCTTAAAGGAGTTAAACCTCAAGAATCAGGAGATCTGGTACACCAAGTGCTTGACGGCCGGCCACTCCAAAGACAACTGTCAACAGGAATACAGCCGACAGGACGTTCGATTCTTGTAGACTAAATCCTTTTGCGACATTTTCCAGGAGCACGGGGATCACTCGAAAAAATATTTCCCATTCAACATGAAGAACAGCAAGGCATCCTGGTGTGCAATATGCGAGACTAAAAATCATAATACGGCCGACTGCCAGTTGAACCGGAAGAACCGATAGAACTACCATGTAGTCTACCAAACCAATGCATTTGCACAACACAATGAGCAAAACAATTTACCAAAAGATCAGAACGGTCAAAGATATGACGGTCGACAATATGAGTGTCGGTACGACAATCGACGTGGGGGATTCAGAGGAAGAGGTCGATTCCCTGGGAATTGCGACAACTGACACGTCAACCCATCCAGTGCTTTACATGTTATAAGGAGGGGCATCAATATGCAAACTGTCCATATAAAGACAGAACTGACCTCAAATTTTGTACTCATTGTGGAGTAGGGGATCACTCACTAGAGGATTGCCCTACCATGTTGGAAAAAATTAATACAAAGAAAAATGTTAATGTCTTGTCTTGTGTGCAAAAAAATGATGTAATAAACACAAAAAATTTGCATATTGTAACTCGACAAGGAACAAAAACAGGAAGTGACAACCCACGAATCAGCAAAATAAAAGAGAAAAATGTCTATCATGATCCACTTAAAGAGAAACAAACATACAAAGAAGCAACCAATGTATTCAAAGAATTTGCATGACAAGAACAAGCTAACGACAATCAACATAACACAATAAACAAATTTAATACAGCTCGTACAAAAAGACAATTCGGTATCTTAGTTCATCGACTTACTATATGAATTAAAACATAACAACTCTGACAAACAAACAAAGAGCATATGCAGCTTAAATCAAAAATACAAAGGTGATGCTGACCCACTTGTCAACCTGGAAATTGAAGGATACCATGTCCGACAAGTAGTGCTCGACTTTGGATCACAAGTAAACATCATGACTCGTGACACTTGGGAACAAATGGGCAGACCTCGACTACATGAATCAGGCATATACCTGAAACTAGCCGACCAAGGCCTAATCAAACTTATTGGAGTCTGGAAAAGTGTCGACACGACTATAAAAGTAATCTCAACCAAAGTCGACTTCGAGATCATTGACCCTAAGGAAGTATCCAGCTCCTTCCCAGCATTAGTAGGTTGACCTTGGGGTAGAAAGATGAAAGCATCGATATCCCTGGACAAAGAGAGAATCAAATTAAAAGGAAATGGACAAAATATCATTGTACCTATTCACCCATCTCAAGGAGAACCTTGTACTGAACCTATCGATGAAGAAGTCGACGTCCGACAACTCTACCATATTCAAAACAATATAGATTATACAGAACCTAACATCTACGGAGAGCTTCATCTAGGTAACCAAGACTCAGTTGGTTATAATTCAGACACAAAATTATCTGATTGGGAGATTGAGAACTATGAAACACAAGCAAGAGGGTGTTGGACTATTCAAAAAGTGCAGAAAAAACCCACCTAACAGTGCTTCATAGTGTCCATTGTCCCAAAAATATTTGAGAAGAAAATTAGGGAATACCCTACCTTACAACCTACCAATCTAAATACTACACAAATACCAAGATACAAGGAAAGGGAATCACCAGTCATGCATGTAGAAAAAGTGTCCAAAAATATTGGTGAACATGGACGACTTCAAAGCCTAGTAGAAACTTTTATAGGACAAGCTGCTAGATGGTGGGATACCCATCAGTCAAGACTGCAAACCTGGACAACAGCTTCAACTTAATTTGTCGAAAGGTTTGGAGGAAAAAAGTTAACCCAACAAGCTCAGATACTTGTATTCACTCAAGGACAGAACCCAGAAGATCATATTAAAACATGTGAAAAAGAGTGGAGAATACTTGGATACAAGGATGAAAGAGCCTGGCCACACCTGTTCCCATCAACCCTCGCCGACTTACCAAAAAAATGGTATAAAATGGAAGAAGCTAGAGGTGAAACATTCTTATGGCATGAACTCAGGGAAAATTTCATTAAGGATTTCAACTTTATACCACAAAATGAAAACTTAGTCGAAACAGCAAAATAGATTAAAGAATTTATCCAGCCGACCGAAAACAAACCCTTAAAAAATAACCGACAGACAATGAAATGCAACAATCTACAAACAAGGACAAAACCACAGTTGAAAAGACTACAGTTAGAAAATGAAAATACATAAGGGAAAAGCTTTAGATGGAAATCAAACCATGTCGAAACAACCAAACCTGTCTGTACAATCCTTAAAGTATAAATAACCGACAAACAGGATACCGACAGAATGACTGCAGCCGACTTCCCTGCCACATTCTCACAGTTTAAAGAAGGAAGTTGACCGATCAATGAAGCCAAAGCACCAGAATGGCTAGATGCTAAAGTCAAAACTAGGGAATTCGACATCTCAAATGATGATCGACCAAAAATGGCAAAGATTGGTGACTACTGGAGTGAGGAGAAAACCATAGAGATAGTGAACTTATTAAAAGAGTTCCAAGATGTCTTTGCTAGAGATTATAAAGACCTCAAAGGCTTAGTCCATGAAATGGGAGAAATGAAGATTGATACTAAACCTGATGTTCGACCTGTGAAAAAAGGCCATATAAACTAGCTCACAAATACAAAGAGATAGTCAAAAAGAAAATTGATAACATTCTTGCAGCAGGCATCATCTATCCTATAGACCAATCAGAATGGGAAATCCCAATGGTTGTACAACCTAAGAAACATGACCTGACCAAACTAAGAATTTGTGTCGACTTCAGGGAACTAAACAAAGTGACACTAACAGACCCATTTCCAACTCCTTATGCAGATGAAATATTAAATGAAGTTGCAGGACATGAATGCTACTCATTTACAGATGGATTCTTAGGTTATAACCAAGTGCCAATAGCTAAAGAAGACCAGAAGAAGACAACCTTTATGTGTGAATTTGGTTCATTTACTTACAAAGTTATGCATTTTGGATTAAAAAATGCACCTGCAGTGTTTTCTAGGATTGTTGTCAAAACATTTCAGGAATATATTTACAAGACCATGGCAGTATACTTTGACGATTGGACAATCTACTCCATGCTAAAGGATAATTGCAAATGGCTCAGACTTATGTTGGAGAGATGTCGACAAATTCAACTCTCCCTAAACATCAAAAAATGCATATTTGTGACCCCCATAGGGATATTGTTAGGGAACATTGTCTGTAAGGAAGGTATTAAGTTTGAATTTGCAAAAATCAAAATTATCCTCGACCTAAAACCACCAGTAAACCCAAAACAAGTCATGGTGTTACTTGGCCACACACGCTGTTACAGAAAATTCATAAGGTATTATTCAGATATGACCTATCCACTTGAACAATTACTAAGGGAAGATCAAGAGTTCAACTGGACAGAGGAGTGCCACATATCATTCGAAAAATTAAAAAGAAAACTAGTCAAAGCACCAATCCTAAGGTTTCCAAACTGGTCGATCAAATTCCATGTTCATATTGATGCATCTAGCCTAGCGAAAGGAGCAATCTTAACCCAACCAGAAGATGATGGAATGGATTACCCTATAGTTTACGGTAGTAGAAAATTAAACAAGGCTGAGAGAAACTATTCGACAATAGAAAGAGAGGCACTAGGAATGGTCTTTGCACTACAAAAATATCGACATTATCTTTTAGCTAACCCATTTATATTTTATACAGACCATCAGGCACTTAAGTATCTCGTCAATAAACCACTACATCATGGAAGAATCTGTCGATGGTTATTATTATTCCAAGAATTTGAGTTCGAAGTCGTTGTTCAACCAGGTAAGTTAAATGTCGGTCCCGACCATTTATCTAGAATCGACACAGGATAAGAATCGACAGGATTCGAAGATGACTTACCTGATGCACATTTATTTCGGATAGAAGTAGTCCCAGCAGAATTAGAAGAAATAGCCCAGTTCCTGCAATATGGACATGCACCAGAAGGAATGAGTACAAAGAAGAAGCAGATCCTAGCTATGAAGGCTGCATCATACAGTATTATAAATGGATTCTTATACAAAATGGGATTAGACGACATCCTCAGAAGGTGTGCACTGGAACACGAACGAGACAACATTATGCATGAAGCACACTATGGACCTGCAGGAGGACATTTCCAAGCAAACACAACTGTAAAGAAAATCCACCAGTCAGGGTTATGGTGGCCGACACTCCACAGAGATTACAAAAATTTTGTCAGTCGATGTGACAGATGTCAATGACTAGGTCGACCCTTGCCTAGTACAGAAATTCCTTTGATATCAGTGAACCCAAGTTTGACATTCGAAATTTGGGCCATAGACTTCATAGGACCATTTCCTATACCAGCAAAAAGGACAGGTGCAAGGTATATCATAACTGCAGTCGAATATGTAACTAAATGGGCAGAGGCTGAACCAATCAAAACATGTTCTAGTAAGATAGCTGCTAAGTTTATCTATGAAAATATCATCACTAGATTTGGATGTCCACTAACTCTAATTAGCGACCAAGGAACACACTTCATCAATAAAACTATCAAAACCCTAACCGACCAGTTCCAAATCGACCATCGTCTAAGTACAGCATATCATCCTCAATCGAATGGAGCAATTGAAGCCTTTAACAAAACATTAACAAAAGGACTAACCAAAATATGTAATGCTGATAAGGATGACTAGGATGAGAAAATACCAGCAGTATTGTGGGCCTACAGAACAACATACAATTTTTTGACCGACCAAACTCATTTTCGACTAGTTTATGGCCAAGAAGCAGTAGTTCCACTACACTTCTGACAACAGACACCTATCATCACAGAGATCCTACATGTCGATGTCGAACAAGGAAGAAAGGACCGACTATTGCAACTAAGTAAACTTGAAGAGCACCGACTAATGGCAATACAACATCAAGAAATACAGAAACAACAACAGAAAGCCTGGCACGACCGAAACATCAAGAACAAAAACTTGTCAGTCAGAGACCTTGCTTTACTATACAATAGTCGAGTAAAAGGTAAACCTAAAAAGCTCCATACAGAATGGATGGGACCCTACGTTGTCGAAGAAATACATACCAACGGATCAGTCCGACTCAGGACGCTACAAGGCATAGTATTTCAGAAGCTCGTTAATGGAGCCCGACTAAAATGCTACAGAAACTAGTAATTCCAAAAAAAAAAAAATCCTATAACGACCATAACCATAAAACAAAAGCTATAAAAACCTAAAAAGCCAAAAAGCCAAAAAAATACCATCCATGCAGAAAACTATGACAGGAAATTACCATTTCGATAACCGACATCATGCCCATCGACATAGCACCATTGACCATTTTCATCGACTGACCACTTCCATCGACTATTTTCATAACCGACATCGACCGACGACCTCGATAGTCCCACCGCGCATTCATGACATCAAGCGTCGAAAGCAATTCGCCATTAACGCACACTCAAGTATTCCAGCTGGAACATCACGTCCGCCATTAATACACCCATCGACCAAAACATCCACAGCATTGCCTATAAATACTAAACCGTCGAAGGATCATTCACCGCATTTCATACAGAGAGAGCATCAGAGCATCTAGTCGACTAAAAGCCGAAAACCCCTTAGTGAAATCGACCACCAAACTGACACAATGGCACCCAAACAAACTATAGCCTTGACCAAAACCAAGGAACTATAGGTTGCGGATACCCCTTTAGTCCACAGGTTGAAAAACATTAAGAATGTCAAGGTGTAGGAAAGCTCATGGCAGAAACTCTGGGTCGAGATGCAAGAATGGGCCTATGTTAACAAGAAGGCCACTCCAGCCGCAGAAAAAATCAAATACAACACCATATTCAACTATGTGAATGCACCACTCATGGCCAGCTTTGGTGGCACCAAGGAAACCGCCGTCAAATTTATTATAAGCCGGTACCACAATGGTCGGTTCTACTTCGACCAACCGACCGACATCTCTAGAGAAATCATCTCCAAGCTGACCTATCTCTCCAATGAAGGAAACCCAGTACCAGTCGGTATCAAAGAAGGACTAGTCGAAGAGCTCATTGGGTCATTCTCGGGTAAGAACTCCAAGGGGTTGATGATTAGCCAAATCACAACCCAAACGCTACAGATTGTGGCCAAAATAATAACAATCACACTCACCCTGGCAGGTCAAGACAACGACCTCAAGTTAGATATGCTAGAAGCTATCGACACCATTGCGATAGACGGAAGGATATATAGATGGGCTGAATATGTCGCCGACATGGTCAAGACCATCTGTGAAAGATGTCAATAAACGGGGGGAATCATCAAGTTCCCCTCCTTAATCTTATGGATAGTCATGTACCACATCTGCCCAAAGGGGAACCCAGTCTTTCAGGAACTGTCGAGGTTCCACATGTGGAGATTTAAACCATTCTCCCAGAGAGGCACTTTGCAGGAACTTGAACACGGGAAGGTCTTGTTGGAGAACTGGCTCCAACAGCTCAAAGTTTGCACGACTAGATGGAGGGTGCCTCAAAACATCTGACGCAGTCTATCGACAACTTCCCACATCCAGCTAGAACTCAACCATACCTCGGTGTGGTACATGCAGGGCGACAGCTCAAATGCCAAAGCCCTCGACTACTACCCATCAGTCGACCAGATCTTTCGGGAGCTGTCTCGACAGGCCAAAACCAAAATAACAGTACCATCAGCAGCAAAGAAGAGCGACTTCTCAATCGAGGAGATGCTAACCGACCAAGAAAAAGAGGAAGACTATGAGCTCAACCTCTATATCAACACCTTCGTGTCGGAGGAGACACCGGTCGAACACATCGGCCAACTTCAAATAACCATCAAACCTCCGACCACAAAGAGGGAAGAACACCAGACCGCAGAGCCACAACTAGAGCAGCAGGTAATTATTCCGGCTGCAGAAAGTGTCACCCCGACCCAGAAGCCAAGGGGAGAGACAGAGCCAGAAATCCGGAATATGCTGTTACAAAAGGCATCATTAGGAAATTATCGAAAGAAATAGCAGCGGCCAGGAAGAAAATAAAGACACAACAACAACAACAAGGGAAAGGTAAGCGCAAGCTTATCCTTTTCGACTCATTAGAAGACGAGGAGGAACTGGCAACTACGCCCTCAACATCATAGAGGATGCCACAGCAAATAAGGTGCCCGTCGAAACCCAGTTCCAGTGATTTGTCAACAGAGGAGCACTAGTGGGTCAACCAAATAAAGCTAAGACTACCCACACGACGATTCCTGAGGACATCGTCGATCTCGTGTCTACGCCTCCACCCCCATCACCGACGAAAATCATCGAGGAGCAAGTACCCGCACAAGAGTCAGTAATCCCACTCAACTTGTGCAAGAGTGTGATGTCAAAAGCGGTGAAGGAAAAGTTCGACAAAGAAAAATATTTATAGGCATTCATTGAAAAGCTGCCTGACATATTTAGGTTGGCACAAAATATCTCTACAAAATCACCTCTATTCACGACCAGTGGATACCAACCAGGACATGAAGCCTAGTCCAGAACCTTTGCAACCATCACGTCGACATTCGAGAGAAATCCTGAAAATGAAGCTGAAGTGGTTGCACGTCGGTCCTCGACTATCACTCCGACTATACCCCAAGCCAACCTACCAGCCACTGCACCGACTGAAGGAGAAGAAACTGAGGGGTACATAGCTCAACAAATTAACCAAATGTTCTCTGACGTAGACTCACCTCCTCGCCCCAACATCCACCACTTACCCACCCTTCCCCCAACCCAGTCACCCCTGACCGTTCACCAACTCCATCACCACCACCACCCCCCGACTCAGAGCAAGCCCCCCCGCCATCAACACCAACTGCACCCACTTATACACCCCTTCCATCTCCACAATCGGAAGCAGTATCCATCCCACCTCCCCAACCAGAGATACCATCAACCACCATCCCACAAACCAAAGAGCCCGACTCAACTTTTGCAGGTACACAGGTGTCGACACAACCAGAAAAAGAAAAGCATAAGAAGAGGAAGGAGAAACAGAAGAAGGAGCATCATGGACAACCATCAAGGGTCCACATCAAATTGAAGGATGCAACTTCACTGACCGACCTAGAGCTAGGACAACTTCTGAAGACCCTAGTAGGTGAAGCAAAGATGAGAAGTGAGCAGAGACGTAAGGAACTCGATGACCAGAACGCAGAACAGGTCAAGTTCCTCCACAAATGCAGGAATCTGACCCAGTCCGTCATGCCAGGCCCCGTAGAGGTTGACATAGACAAACCGCTCGAAAGGGTGTATCAGCTATTTGAGAGCATGGTGTCGGCACTCCAAGCTCACATTCAGGAAACCAAGGAGGAAGAAAAAGAAGAAACTGCCAAACTCCTACTGGCACAGCACACTGCCTTTTCTGAAGCCTATAAAGTGCTGCAAGATCATATGGAGGAGTCTGTCATAACAGAAGAAATACTAAGAGTCTGGCCTAATTACTACGGGAAAGTCTATCAGCAGACTCGGCAGACTCGACAAGGGATTCAAGCATTAGAAAGCAGGAAAACCACTGAGGAAGCACTCAGAACGACAATAGAAGAACAAATAGTGCTTGAAACAGCCAAACTGCAAAGAATAGAAAGGGAACGACATTAGTGGGTGCAACAAGCTCTCCCTAACTTGGAAAAAGTTGACATCATCTGCCCGCAGATGAAACAACTTATCGAAACTGCAGAGGAGAAGGACCAGCTTATGGGTCCCGACATGGAGAGGATAGCTGAAGTCTCCATTTCAGAGAAGATGTCGATCTTATCAGGCTTGACCACACTCACCATCGACATCCAGAAAATTTTGCAGAGTTGGACAAATTTCCAACATCACCTCACAATAACAGCCCCAGCCATTGTAGAAGTCTGTGTACAAAAAAGACCAACCATCAGACTTCACAGCCCACCAAAATAACTATTGCGACCAGCCAGGAAGAATTTTGTACCTCCCTATTTCTTCGAGATGAAGAAATGTTTTGTTCATGGGGGAGATGTAGAAGGAGCAAGTCGATAAGTCGACTTGAATGATAGCCAACTTAGTCGATCAGCCGACTAAGTCAGTCAACCGACTAAACTAGAGATTAGGTCAGCCACCTAAGGTCGTGTCGATTCACCAAACCGACAAGTAGTTATTTTGTAACCGTTCTGTAACCATATATATTAGGCTTTTGAGCCAGATGAGAACTCAGTTTAGTTCTCTGTGTTGTATGGATTCATTCATGTAATATAATCTGTTAATTCACCTACTTGTTCTTATCTCTTGTCTCTGTTTTATATGTATGTTTTAGTATGTATTATTGGTAACCTTATGTGATCTGTGAGATTACAACAGTTGTCGCCTTTAGAAAAGTAAAAAATAGGGACTACCTCTTTCTAAAACCAGGAAAAGCAAACTATAACCTATTTATGAAGAACAAATTATGACTTTTTTTTACTCCATGAGTAAAAGACTAACCGGGTTGGTTGATAGCTTCAGAGAAGGGAACATGTTTTTGCATGTGCATTTGTGCAGGTATAGAGAGTGTTGATGAGATGGTCACATGGAATTTTTATCAATGGATTATTAATTTCAACGTAGGAAAGAGGCATGCTCATGAGGTGGTCAAATGAAATGTTGATCAATGGAGTATAAGAAGTGCTGAAGGGAGTGATGTGAAGGGTATGGCTGTTGCGGCTCATTCAAGGTAGACGACCAGCGAAACAAAGGGTACAGTGAAGGAACTAAGTGGGAATCAGAGTGAACGAGACTACAAGACCAAAGATGAAGTCACGAAGAGGCCACAAAGCAATTTAGTAGGCCCAAGAAAAGGGATGTATAAGAATACTACAAGGAGGAGTCAAAGGAAACCTTAAAATGGGACCACGCAGAATGAAAGGAGGCCAAGAGAAATACATGTATAAGCAGCCTACAAGAAAGAGGCATTAAAAATACGTGAAAGTAGCCAGGGCTTCCAAAATTCAAACGAAGGAGGATAAGGACGCAAAGGACACACATTAACAAAACAAGAGGAGTGTAAGAGGACACTTGCATAAGGAGGATTGGTGGAAGGGATGGCGAGTGCTAAAGTGGTCACAACAAAGACCCCAGGGGACAAACGCATGTAGGCGTAACAAGCATAGTAAACATATTTTTTCTTGTTCCATTTCATGTCATGTAGTCGCACACTTAAATCACATTGTGTCTGGATATCAATCCATGTGAACTTCAGGGAACCGTTTTAGCAAAAAAATGGGAAAACATATTTGTAATACTCATAATAGTTCCTTGATCAGATTAGCTAGCATCTAGATTCTATGGCATAGTAGAAATTTGGAAGTAGAAAATGTTCAAGTCATTATAGAAAAAACCATAGAAAACAATATTCTAGTCCAATAATGTTGGAAGTTGGGAACTCTATTTGGTCAGCGAATGTTTTGTAGACGTTGAATAGGCTCATGGCTTTAGGTATGTTATTAATTCTACAAATTCAGGAAAATTAATTTAAAATTACATAGATTATTTACATGGGAATCCTAGTCTATTTGTTTCCTATCCAAATAGGAAGAATCCCCCAAGCAGACCACATCCAACCTTTATCAGTTCAAGCAAAGGTCAAGAAATGTTGAAACGAGTGACGCACAGCTTATGAATGTTCTGACCTCCCTAGACTGGAGAATAGTTGTGTATTCCCTTTAGGGTTGAGGCATGGCATGACTAAGCTCAACAAGTGAAAACATCAAGTTCGAACAGGGAAAGAAGGAAATATCTCTATATGGGCACCTAAAGGACATCGCGGCCTCAGCCCATGGCCAACAAAAGAAGTTCGTAGCAGCCACGAATCATCCCTTGGAGGGTTGCCATAGGTCAGGGCCCAACCCTATAGGGCATACATAGTCACTCGCTAGTCACAAAGAGGATAAAAAGCAAGTTTAGAAGGAACATGAAAAGGCATGTATAACTAGCCTAAAAATAGGAGTCGAAAGCGATTGTGTACTAATCAACTTTGATCTCCTCTCAATTTCATGTACTCCACTACATTAAAAAAGTTTTTTTTCTTGGAGGTGGAGGTATCTACTTTGGCCATGTAAATATAATGAAATCGATCGAAAAAAATGGCAATAGCAATGGCAATGGCTATGGCGCATCCTGCAAGTTACAACCCTTTCTATGAGTGGTTGACCGATACCAACTCGGGTAGGCTATGGCTATTATTAGTGCATGCATTAATGGTTTATCGATGTTAATTAATTTAAAAAAACAATAAGCAAGTTGTTATAAGTATGCAAAACCATAAAAAGTAACTTCAAAGTACATAGAGTATTTACATGGAAGTCATAGTCTAGGATTGTCCTATCCAAATGTGAAGCATCCCCCAAACACACTACATGCAACGTTTATCAGTCTAAGCCAAGGTCAAAACATTATGTGATTAACTCCTTAAACTTAGATTGCATCTTGTTATGACTTTATGGTTTGACGTAGAATTTAATGGCAACAAAATTAGAGAGCCTTCCCCATTCTTGTGCGTCAGTTGAAGTATGGCTCGCCTGGTAGGAAAATCAAAGTTACTTTTTCATATCAGGAGAATATATCTTGGTTAGTAAGTTATACTGGGAACGGAAGGGAAAAGGAATCAACAGATATAAAATTCCCTTGCTCCTCATGGGGTTAGAGGATATGGAAGGAAAATATTATAAACTCCAAAACGTTTGGTGGAAAGGGTCGTTCGCAATGAGCGAATGTGGGTGCTCCAATATAGAATAGGATGGAGGAAGGGAGATGTTTTCTTATATCTGGTAAATTATGTCCTTACAAGATTACAAATATTTTGCAAACATAGTTTTGTCACGTAGCCTTTTTTAATGAGAAATCAAAATTTACCTAGGTGTAATTGTTAATCATAATAAAATAAACTTACTAAATATTAAAACAACATCTGAAAAAAAATGTGTAAAATAAGATAATTAAAACATATTGTGAAATGATATGTAAAATAAAATAATATTATGAAATCCTTAGGTAAACTTGTTATGAAATTCTTAGGTAAACCTGGTATGAAATCCATGCTGATCACTTCCCATTTCCATTCCAGAATGGGAAATGGCTGCACTAATCTCCTTGGATCTCGGTGTTCATCCTTTACCTGTTGACATTCAATGCAGCGTGCCAAATCTTAATATATAAACACCTATCAATATAATAAATTTACTAATAAATAATTTTACACTTTGGATAATCAAAATAATAAGTCGTGCACAATTTCTCTTTTGGTACATTTTCACATAATGCACGTGGATTTTCACATAATGATTGCACATAATACACATCAAGACTCAAAAATTTAAATGTGCTTTGTCATGGATGGCTTATTCATATCCATCTTACTATGTATGATCTTGGAAAAGGAGATATCTATGAAGATACCGGTATAAAAGGAAACCCTAGATATATATCATTGTGATGATGAAAAAAAACAAGATATAATGGAATCATACAATAACAAATAATAATAATAAAAACAAAACTTTTTAGAGTTTGACCTTAAGCCTAGACTTTTAATAAGGAAATTGATATTTTATAGTTGTTTTCCATTTGTGGCTCATACAAGGGTAGTTCGATCAAATCCATGAAGGTTGACTAATTCCTTAAGTCATGGTGTTTCTTTTAGTTCTTTTAGACCATGGGAACAACAACTTTCCAAGAGAAGCCCACCGCAGTGAGCCTCTATCCTAGAGGTTTCCTACCCTTCGAGCCTTGTCACAATGGACCAATGATCAACCCTACCCCCGACAGGTTTTGAATCTATTACCTCCAGAGAGATATTACATGTTCTTAACCATTAGGCCCACTCAAGATGTTTCTCTTAGTTATTACTAAGACATAAGAATATGAAGTTCCATTTATTTTGATAATACAACAATTTTAAAGTACTCTTTCCACGTACTCTTCCCACAAAACAAGTCTGTGGTTGTTGAAGTTGCACCATACAAATAAAAGGCTCGAAATAGACAGAAAATAGACCTGCCACATTCAAATAATATTAAGAGACCATGTGGAATGAATTAAATAAATATTAAGAGACAATCTAGTATGAATTCAATTCCTTTCAAACTATTCTTGATATTTCACGTGTTTTTGTGTTTTTAAAGTACATTAACTTTAATTGAGAGAATATAAATATAAATAATAACAATCTCCATCAATTTCATAAGACATATTATAAATGTCATCAAACATATTATAAAGACATAATAATAACTTACTCCATTAATTCCAATTTTGTTGCAGTAACAATATTAGCCCAAATGAAAGTTCAGAATGATTTTGACGCTATAACTACACTCTTCCTATCACATCCTATTCTAAAAGAAGTATTTCCCATACATGCAATTTATGCATCTATTCAAATTTCAGCCATCGCAAATGGACCATTTTTTGAAACATGCCCCTTGAAACATCTCTCTCAAAAGATATGTCATATTTGTTAGGTTTTTCCTTGTTTGAAATGGATTTGCAAGTATAAAAAAGCAATGTGTAACTAAAATTGCTCAATTACTTTTGTTTTCTTCTACATATTTTTATTGGTCTTTTGGATAGCTGCTATGTTAATGTGGTGCTTTAATCTCTAACATACACAAGACTTTTTTCAACGTATCTATTACATCGATTCTATTTATAAGAATGCATGGTATGTTATTCTTTCTTTTGAGTAATTTTTACATATTTGCATGCTTACCTTGTGTCCAAGTTGTCATTTTTGAAGTCGTTTTGTTTTGTGAATACCATTGGTAGAATTTTTTTATTGAATTTTCTCGGGTAAAAGGAAAGACTGGTGCCATTTTTGAACTCGCTATGTTTCCCTCTCCTCCTGCCACGAATTGCGATCTCTTCAACAATCACCAAAACTATCAACCTTCGCTACCATGATGTGGGCAGTTGACGACATAATGAATGCAGTTAATTATTTGGTAGTGCTTCTTCAATAGTCTCACTTCCAGTAATTAATTAACGATGCAGTGTATCCCAACAATGCAGTGGGTTTTAGAAACTTTAAGGAGTCCGATTACAATGTCACATGTGTAAAAGATGTCCAGTGTATTCCTCAAGCTTTTCACCTATGCAGACTCAACCTTTTTTAAAGCATTAATTATATTGTAAATGTTGTACTCTTTTGAATGCATTGTAGCCTATGTTCACAACATCTATGCTGTGTTAGGTATCAGTGAATTGCTTTCTTTATTATGGATTCTCTAGGATTAAAGTTTTTTACTTTTTAAAATTGAAATTCCTTTTAAAGGATATCTATTAGTCCAAGATTGGTAGGTAAGTGGAAGCAGGGTTTGCACTAACTTTTTGTTTTAAAAGAAAATAGTTGCTTTCAAAGATATTCATTACTGTGCGTTTGGTATAGCCATTATTGTTTTGTAGATGCATGAATGAAGACAGCGATAGCTTTGGTCGTAAGAATCACACATTTTTAATAAAGTGCAATTGTCTCAAATACTCAAAAAAACTTGTTTCTTAAGACCACATGGACTTAATACTAGACACCCACTTAGTTATTGATCTGGCATATCTGTATATCCCAGAGAGATAACAGTTAATGGATGACAATGCTCCCACTTTTCCTCCCAAGGCTTTCCTTGTAGATTGTACGCTCTTAACAATGATCAGAAATACACTTTGCTCTCCATAAGATCCACATGAAAAACAATAAAATTATAAGAAACTTTGATAGCAAATTATAAGGATCTGGGAAATTTATTGTACTTTTTCCAGGTGTGAAACCTTGGTGTTCTACTTTTGTTCGTTGAATTCTCATTTTGTTCATGTGAAATCTTATTGTCATTGTGTTGATGTGGCTGAGTGCGTCATGGGCTTGTTTACTTGGTTGGTCTTTCATTATCAAAAAATAAATATAGCACTTTGTATGCCCTACGACAATGATGGATTTGGGTCAATATTTTAGGGCTCCAATTTCTATTCTTAGGGTTATCGTGGTGTTAACTTGCAGACGAGTACTAACGGATAGGGTATTGGAGAAAATATATGTCTCTACCATGGTGATTGATTCTATGTGGCAGTCATTGATATTATTGAGGGTTGAGACGACAAAAGTGCATTTACATTGAATCTTACACACAATTTTAACTTTGTACTTAATGGATGTACTGAAATCTTGGTATTTACTTCTATTCGTGGTGTTCTCATTTTGTTCACCTAGCAGCTGAAATCTTGGTGCCATTTTGTTTCTAAGACTTTCTATGACTGAGAAGGTTTTTTTCCCTAAATATATAGTATTATATCTCAAATGGGTATTATGCAAGGCGAAAGCCATAAATAAGTCCAAAGGAATCGACCCTATGACTTGTAAGAAAAAAAATACAAACCCGGGGAATATTGATGATGAGAGTCCGGAGCAGAGAACTTCGCCTAGATTTCCTTGGTGACAGCACCCTTTGTATAGACTCCACCCTTTTTAGTTAGGAGAATATTTTCAATATTTGGTAGAACTCCATTGGTAACGATAATTACAATCCAAAAAATCTTTCCAAGTTCTTCATCGATTCTAACGCCTAATTGGATATGGCCTGGAGTAATCCTTGTCTTCTTGTTATCCTTGGCCATGTCTAAAACCTACCAACAAAAACACTGAAACCTGCCAACTCCAAAACCTACAACAAAAACATTGAAACCTCAGTCACTAGCAGAAAGATTAACAAAAGCCCTATTTGTACAGTTCCAAAAACCAGTAGCAGAAAGAAACATGGCTAAAAGAAGATTCAACGATTTACCTCAACAACAAGATATTGAAAAACAACTCCAAGATAAACTGAAGTGCTCCCTCCAACTCTCTTAACCTTTTCGACCTTAAAAAACACTAGAAATACGACCCATAGGGAACTGATTCCTGACTCAGGAGCTTCGAGAGACGGACTTTTTCCCTCAACAGAAATTCTACGACCGACCGATTCAAACACACAACCTGGCCTTTGAAAAATCTGAGATTCGAACACGAAACCTTTTGCTCAAATACTTTGCAACACTGCAAACTCACAGATATGGAATAGAAATGCCCACCTGATTGTTGATATATGCACGATTCCTCTCTCAAAATGGAATGAGGTCGAGGCACACAGATCATAGTTTGTCAATGTCGGCTCTTGCAATTTTGAACAATGTATGTAAAAGAGGCTCTGCCTTACCTGACCAGAGGGTAAAGACGAATTTGAGGAGGTGTGGGGTATCGTGGTGAATTCCAAACTGACGGGAAAAGACCAGTGGATAGCCAGAGGAAACTAGGGGTAAGATGGAAAATCCAAAGGAAACAGCAGGACAACCAGCAGACAATTCATGGCAAACGAAAGACATGCAGAAAAAATGCATTGGCAAGAGGGACAACGATGCTATAGTGCTTTAAAACCCGACTTCTGAGAGAGAAATGCCTAACGATGTCAAAATAATATATATATATATATATATATATAATGAAAATGATATGCATTAATTAAGCAAATGCATATTAGGAATTTCTAAACTATCTCTCAGTCAATTTAGTAAAAATGTGTAGAAACAATGCCCCTTATAGTTAAGATGTAATATAATACTACTAGAAACAACCACATTAAATTAATGATGTGTCTGAATACCCCGATAGGCATAAATTTAAGCACATACTATAGGGAAAAACATTAATATAATAGTATGTGCCTAAATTTACGCCTATCGGCGTATTCAGACACATTATTAATTTAATGTGGTTGTTGCTAGTAACAGGTGCGCGCATAGACCTATCTACAAAGTATTAAAAGAAATAATATTGTTTATTTAAAATATACTATATAATAAATAATATTTAATATATTTATTACCATATTATTTAATTAATATAAAACATAATATACTTAAAATATTATTAATACGATGTTTTTCTGTATAGTATATATGAAAAATATATCATGAAGTTAATTATATCCAATATTTATTATTCACATGTTATAAACTAACCTAATAACAGATATCATCACAAATTCATAATTTAACCTAGCCATAATGTTCCATACCATGTTATTGATGTACCAAGTCAACATATGTTCATTATTATTAGAATGAGGATGATCAACGTCACAATGTGACATAACCAACATTTTTCTCTATAGTATGTATTGTGTCGCAAAACATATGAATATGTGACATGAAACCCTTGCAAACTGTGACAATGTGACATAGCCTTTGTTTAATTTCACAACGTGACAAATACATTGGGGAACGCAAGCATTCAAATACTATGTAGGAGGTTCACAAAGGGTTATGATAAATTACATCATTCGTCACATTGGAAACAACTATAGTTTTGATTATGTTGGGATGCAATGTTCATGATGGTTTGTGTGTCTTTACTACATACCACATTGGTTATGATAATATATGGTTGTGTTGCTCAAAATATGGTTAATGGTCAAAATATTGATGTGAAACTAATGAAATATAGTATGTTATTTATATAATTTTATTAAAGTAAACATAAAATAATGAGGTTATTTAGACACATTAATTAATTTAATGTGGTTGTTGCTAGTATTGAATATGCTAATTAACAAGAAGGTATTTAATTCACATGTTATAAACAAATGTAATAAAGTATATCATCACAAATTCATAGTAACCTAGCCATAACGTTCCATAACATATTATTGATGTACCAAGTCAAGATATGTTCATTATTATGCTTTTATCTATATTATGTATTGTGTCACAGAACATATGAAGATCTGACATCAAATCGTGAACCAAATTGTGACAATGTGACATACCCTTTGTTTAATTTCATAATGTGACAAAGACATTGGGGAATGCAAGCATTCAAATACGGCGTCCGAGGTTGTCAAATGGTTATGATAATCTTCCTTGAAAATGTCACATCGCAACGTTAGGATTTTTAATCAAAGAATAATATGTTGGTGAAAGGTTTGTCACATCGCAACGTTAGGATTTTTAATCAAAGAATAATATGTTGGTGAAAGGTTTGTCACATCGCAACGTTAGGATTTTTAATCAAAGAATAATATGTTGGTGAAAGGTTTTATTAGATTCTATTAGTACAAAAGCTATCTAATTGTCATCTTGCATTATCAAATCGTTCCCTAATCAGTTTTGTGAGATTATGTAATTCATTGTAATGTTGGATTGTAAGTTTTTTTCATAGTTGGGTCTAGCTATGTATGCAATGGTTTTCATGTTCTATTTCGACATACATAAAGTATTGATAGAAATAATATTGTTCAATTAATTCTAATAAATAATATCGTTTATTTATTACCACATTATTTAATTAATATAAAACATTAAATAAAACATAATACAGGTAAAATATTATTAATACAATGTTTTTCCCTATAATATATATGAAAAATATATCACGAAGTTAATTATATCCAATATTATTTATTTTATATGTTAAGCATACTTTATTATTTAATACTTTCACAATTCCTTATTTTAATATCGATTTGTAATTAATTACATGATATCATTTAAATAATTTGTCGTAATATTACAATTAGTAAGACATATCACAATGTGACAAAACCCTTGATTAATGTCGCTAATGTAACATTACTGTGATAAACGTCACAATGCGACAAAACGCTTATTAAACGCCGACTCTCGCATTATTAATGTGTCACATCTTTGGTTGTGTTGACATATACAAACCAAACACTATAACAAACCATGGTTTAATGTCGTAATGTGATATAACCCTTGATAACATCACAGTGAAACGTAAACCTTGATAAACATCATAATGCGACATAACATTCTGATATGTAACATAAACGGTGTTAAACGTCACAATGCGACATAACGCTTATTAAACGTCCACTATCACATTATTAATGTGTCTTCCCTATGGTTGTGTTGACATATACCAACCAAACACTGTAATAAACCATGGCTTAACGTTGCAATGTGATATAACCCTTGATAACGTCAGAGTGAAATGTAAACCTTGAAAAGCATTACAATGCGACATACATTCTACATTACTATGTAGAATGTGGATGCTTTAAACCATTTTTTTTGTCAAACGTCTCTCTCTCTCTCTCTCTCTCTCTCTCTCTCTATATATATATATATATATATGAATAAAATTCTTAGAGGAATTTTCTAAACATCCAAAGACACACTATTAACGTCATAGTGAAACGTAAACCTTGATAAACATCTAATGTATCTCTCTATATATAGTGATATTCACAATTAACGTGTTAATAAAAAGAATAAAAAATAAATTTATTATAATAATTAATTATGAATAATTTTTAAAATTATTATAATTAATTACGATGTTTTAAATATTATTATTTGTAATATTATAATATTAATTAAATATTTTATAATATACAATTTATTAAAAAATAGTCTCATTAAATAAAATAGCAATGATAAAAGTATATTAATTAATTAATAATATAATAATAATTAATTAAAATAATGTCATTGAATTATAATATTATATATTAATCAAATACTTATAATATTATTAATTATATTATAATATAATATGAATATGGTATTTAATTAAAATATTATAATTAAAGTAATAATAAAATATTATTGTTGTTATGGGTGTGGTTCATTGGTCATACTTAACCATGGTTTACTTTGGTGAATCACATGGGCATAGTTGATAACGCAACAAGAAATTTTCTAAACATCCAAAAACACATTATTAATGTGTCCAATCTTGGGCATTATCGCAATGTTACAGAACCCTTGACAAATATGAGAACATGACAAAACCCTAGATGAATGTCGGTATTGTAACATAACCCGTGATAAACGTCACAATGTGACATAACGCTTATTAAACGCCCACTATCACATTATTAATGTGTCACATCCTTGGTTGTGTTGACATATACCAACCAAACACTGTAACAAAGCATGGCTTAACATCGTAATGCGATATAACCCTCGATAACATCACACTGAAACGTCAACATTGATAAACATCACAATGCGACATAACCCTTAACAAATATGACAACGTGACATAACCCTTGACAAATATCACAATGTGACATAACCCTTCATAAATGTCGCTAATGTAACATAACCTGTGATAAACGTCACAATGCGACATAATGCTTATTAAACGCCCACTGTAACAAACTATGGCTTAACGCCGTAATGTGATATAACCCTCGATAACGTCACAATGAAACATAAACCTTCAATTCATAGTATATGAATGGAATTTCAACATTCTTGCACATCAATATAGATTTCAACATTGTAAAATACCTTCATGCTGTGCAAGAATGTTGGAATTTCAACATTCTTGCACATCAACATTGAAACGCAAACCTTGATAAACATCACAATGTGACATAACCCTTGATAAATATCACAATTTGACATAACCCTTGATGAATGTCGCTAATGTAACATAACCCGTGATAAACGTCACAATGCGACATGATGAATGTCGCTAATGTAACATAACATTATTAATGGCTTAATCATAATGCGATACAACCCTCGATAACATCACACTGAAACGTCAACATTGATAAACATCACAATGCGACATAACCCTTGACAAATATGACAATGTGACAAAACCCTTGACAAATATCACAATGTGACATAACCCTTGATGAATGTCACTAATGTAACATAACCCGTGATAAACGTCACAATGCGACATAACACTTATTAAAAGCCCACTATCACATTATTAATGGCTTAATCGTAATGCGATACAACCCTCAATAACATCACACTGAAACGTCAACATTGATAAACATCACAATGCGACATAACCCTTGACAAATATGACAATGTGACATAACCCTTGACAAATATCAGAATGTGACATAACCCTTGATGAATGTCGCTAATGTAACATAACTTGTGATAGACGTCACAATGTGAGATAACGCTTATTAAACGCCCACTGTAACAAACCATGGCTTATTGTCGTAATGTGATATAACCCTCGATAATGTCATAGTGAAACGTAAACCTTGATAAACATCACAATGCGACATAACCCTTGACAAATATCACAATGTGACATAACCCTTGATGAATGTCGCTAATGTAACATAACCCATGATAAACGTCACAATGCGACATAACGCTTATTAAACGCCCACTATAACAAACCATGGCTTAACGTCGTAATTTGATATAACCCTCGATAACATCACAGTGAAACGTAAACCTTGATAAACATCACAATGGGACATAACCCTTGATAAATATCACAATTTGACATAACCCTTGATGAATGTCGCTAATGTAACATAACCCGTGATAAACATCACAATGGGACATAACCCTTGATAAATATCACAATTTGACATAACCCTTGATGAATGTCGCTAATGTAACATAACCCGTGATAAACATCACAATGCGACATAATGCTTATTAAACACCCACTATCACATTATTAATGTGTCACATCTTTGGTTGTGTTGACATATACCAACCAGACACTGTAACAAATCATGGCTTAACATCGTAATGCGATATAACCCTCGATAACGTCATAGTGAAACATCAACATTGATAAACATCACAATGCGACATAACCCTTGACAAATATCACAATGTGACATAACCCTTCATAAATGTCGCTAATGTAACATAACCTGTGATAAATGTCACAATGCGACATAATGCTTATTAAACGCCCACTGTAACAAACCATGGCTTAACGTCGTAATGTGATATAACCCTCGATAACGTCACAGTGAAACGTAAACCTTGATAAACATCACAACCCAACATAACCCTTGACAAATATCACAATGTGACATAACCATTGATGAATGTCACTAATGTAACATAACCCATGATAAACGTCACAATGCGACATAACGCTTATTAAATGCACATTGTAACAAACCATGGCTTAATGTCGTAATGTGATATAACCCTTGATAACATCACAGTGAAATGTAAACCTTGATAAACATCACAATGCGACATAACCCTTGACAAATATCACAATGTGACATAACCCTTGATGAATGTCACTAATGTAACATAACCCATGATAAACGTCACAATGTGACATAACGCTTATTAAACACCCTCTATCACATTATTAATGTGTCACATCTTTGGTTGTGTTGACATACCAACCAAGCACTGTAACAAACCATGGCTTAACGTCGTAATGTGATATAACATGACCTCTAACATCACAGAGAAACGTAAACCTTACAAACATCACAACGCGACATAACATTCTACATTACTGGTTTAAACCATTTCTTTTGTCAAACGACTATATATATATATCAAGAAAATTATTACAACATGATGGTGAATAATGTGAGATAAGCATTGAGGAATGATGAATTTTAATATCCATGAATAAATATTTCAATCGTTGCGATGAATGTCCCAATGCAACAAAACCATTAAGGAATGCACTATTGAGGAATGTCGCAATCCAACATAATGTAAGGGTCAATGAATGTTGCAATGCAACAAAGCCATTAAAGAATGTACCATGGATGAATGTCATAATGCAATATAATCCTTAATAAAAACAGAATGCAACATAACCCATAATGAATGACAAAATTCAACATAACCATAATACTGCAATATTGATGTTTATTTAATGTGAAACTAAATTATTTTCTAAGCAGTTTCAGTTCCATATATTTTATGATCTGTGATATTTATGAAAAAATAAAAATTTTAAATGAATACAAAAAGTAACAATTTCAATATAATAGTAAGCAATGCATCCATGAATATGATGTAAATGAATGTATGGATTGTTAAAATGAGGGAATCTAGGAATTTAATTGCAACAGTTACATATATTATTTATACTGTTACTTGAGAAAGTGAAATATTGTATTGAATATTTAAATTGTAATTTGAGCAACTGATATATGCAATTGTTTAAAAACATTTGACATTATGTCAACTTAGTACGGAAAGTCATCATAAATTACCTTATCGTCAGTTATGGAATATCTTTGTTATTTCAAGTGCAAAAAATGTGTTCTTTAATGTGCAATGTTTGTTATCATACCGAGGTGAAATCGAATGCTTTGTTTATTCATTTGTTGATAATGCAATCTTTTAGTGTGTGAGGTCAAGATATGTAATATTAGCTGTACTATTTAAAAGATGCAAAGTATTGTTTCCATTAAATTCTCGATATAGCCAATAAATTTTGATGCTATACAGTAAATAAATCTGTTTATTTTAGATCAGAAGAAATAGAAATAGCGATTTGAAGCAAAAAAGTCGAACATAGCCACTCCAAATTTCCATATCCTTTATAAAAATCTTCATGGGCTGAAGACATGTTTTATTTCAAACCAAAACGGGCCAAAATTTGCACAAAGTGCAAAAACTAAAACATACTTTTTTTTACAAAGACTCATAAACCTATTGAATTCCATGCCAAAACCCTATAGGGACTGAAACAATGTCGGAGGGACTGGGAGAAGATCATTGAATAAAACCATGCTTGGAGTTAGAGGAAAGAAATTCTTATACATGATAATGTTACTGCATTGATTGTTCGCTAGCAACAGTAGACGGTGATTTGGAAGGGATGATCTTTCATCAACTGCTAAATGAGTAACACCGCAAGTTTCCAAATCATAGTATATGAATGGAATTTCAACATTCTTGCACATCAATATAGAATTTCAAAAATAAACCCAACTACTACAAAACAATTTAAATAATTTCATCATGTAACAAAAATCGAGCAAACAACATTACCATATTCCAACAGAAACATAACCAATCATAAAAATAATTTCTTTGAAAGAACACACAAAGCTATTTAAGCTACTCATAAATAAAATTAAATATACATAGTTATTACCAACAGAAACATAGTAAATGATAAAAATAATTTATTTGCTCAACACAGACACAATAGAACACAACCATGAGCGAATGGCATAAGACACCACAAGCACCAATGAACATGAGAATCCAAGACAACCCCTCATTGATTTCAGAATGTGAAAATAAATTCAAAACAAAAATAAACCCAACTACTACAAAACAGTTTAATTAATGGCATCATGTAAAAAAAATCCAGCAACCAACATTACCATATTGCAGCAGAAACATAACAAATCATAAAAATAATTTATTAGAACCAGCACACAAAGCTATTGAAACTACTTGTAAATAAGATATAGGTTGACAACAAATTACTTAGGAACAAATCAAAATTCAAAATATTATTCAAACTTACAAAATATCTTCAACACATTTAGATAACTGTATCCAACGATAGACTGAATAAATACAATGATGCGAACAGAAAGACAAGGGACTCTCACTATTTTTTTTATGTAGATGGTGATGACAGTGGCTCAACAACTTTTTTTTTCTTGGCATGACACCACGAATTTTCTTTGCTTTTTTTTTCAGTATTTTTTTGGGTTTTCTTGCCAAGATCACGAATTCCGTTCTTCACCAATCTGTGGTTAGGCTCATATTTTATTGCATCCTCAAGCTTGTCATATACCAACCCAAAACCTGAAGATCTTTGTCCATACGTACGAAAACCGTAAATAAATATTTGTTGTGTACCAGTAATGCCAAATTTCTTCCTATCTCCTTTTGAATTTTTGGTTTGGAAAGGTTTCCTCTTCCAGGATGTAGAACATGTATCTGAAATCGCCGCCTCAACCTTGGTTCATCTATGAGGTGTCTGATGCATACTGATGGACGATGTTTGATTTTTTTTACATCCATTTTTTATTTGGATTTGACGCAAAGATCTGGAAAATAAAAACATATATGGTTGTATGAATTCGAACATAATGTTAATCAAACGATACAATAAACGACATTGGAGGAAATGTGGCATAAGCACTAAAACTCTAAGATATCAATAACAATTAAATCATACAATATAACAAAAACGTAAGTTGCATAAAATGGTAACATGCATGGTCATGGTTATATATGTCAAAATCATAGGCATGCCATCTCGTAATCTATCATTCAATACTGTTTCTCTGGCACATTTCATCAGTACATTCACATTTAATCAATAAAACCAAATTAAAAAAAATTACATTTAGTTGTGAGGATCTTATGAAAAAAAAATAGATAACTAACTATATCTTTGCTCTTTCAACACATAGAAAAGAATATGAAGAACAAAAATGCAACAAAACTTATTCTCGACAACTATATGAAAAGACAATGAATAAATAGAGATTAAACTATGTTAGTTTGTAAAACCAATTTTTGTAGCCCAAAACCATTGTTTTGTCACTCAAATGATCTCTATAGGTTTTATTGTTATCTATTTTGAGACTTTAAGGGTTTTATTGTTATCTATTTTGAAAACTCTCATGGTAGTTGCTAAATGTTAAAAAAAAACCTAAAGTTTTAGAGTTATATTGTTACTTTATTTCTTAGTTTTTAAAATTTAATGTGGCCACCATCTCTATTCTTACTACTAATATATGTTTATAAAAGATTTAAAAAATAATAATACTTTTAGCAAGAAAGATTTATAAAAATTTGTATTGTATCAAATACTATGAAACTCAAAACTAATATAAAAATAAAATAGATACTTTGAAATTTTTATATAATAAAAAAATATTAAAATATAATATTTATAATCATATTTTCAACTTACGACTTTGTTAAAACTTATATATAATTATAATTTAAAAAAAAATAAACAGTAATGTCTTAAAATTATATATAATCATAATTTTAAATTATATATAATCATAATATAAGAAATAATGTCTAAATTATTGGAAAAGTAAATCCAAAACTTTTTTAAAATTTGATGTGACCGCCATCTCTATCCTTACTACTAATATATGTTTATAAAAGATTTAAAAAATAATAATACTTTAAGCAAGAAAGTATTTTGAAAATTACAATAATTTTTCTACACTACCATTAATTTAACTACTACTATTATTAAGTTATAAATATATTTTTCTTTTAAAAAAATCATTTCATTTATAATTTTTTTAGACATAATTTAACTATTATTATTATTTATATTTCGACGTGCATATTAAATTGTAGTATTTACAATATTATTTTCGCATACTGGTAGCATATCATGGCAACCATTGAGAATGAAATCACAAGTGGTAGCATATAAAACAGTGGAAAGCTCAGCTAAATAATTTAATTTAATGTTTGTATTATATATAAGGTAACACATAGCATGGTTATTAGTTTTATTTAAATATAAAATGATATTTCCATTGACAATAAGAAGGGAGAATGAAAGCACAAGTCGGAATGTATCACGTGTGTAAAATTATTAGAGAGGTAAGAGCCAAAGGTCCACTAAATAAATTAATAATAGAAATTGATGCTTTAACAATATATTATCTCAACTACCAACATGTATTACAGCTGAGCCATGATACGTTTTCTTCCCATACAATATGCCCAATAATGTAAGTTACAGAACTGCCTGAATTATCTTCAAACTAAAATCGACTGCCTGAATTATCTTCAAACTAAAATCAATTGCGACCAGAGTAGAGATCGAATGTTAATTAAATTTTCTTCGCGTTTGGTCAAAGCTCTCTTTATTTATATTAAAATACTAATTATGTTATAAATATATAATGCAAGTTGCAGTAAAACGTAGAAAATAAAGCCCAAGTGGCGATGTGTATTTGTACTGCTCTAATGCAATGGAAAACAAATCCCAACGCCACATGTTCATCTTGGTAGAGAAGGTACAGCTCCCTACGTTACATGTATTATTAATCTATTGGGTTGTGCTAGAAACTTCATGGGAATGAAGCAAACGATTTTCTGTTAATATTGGACGACATATGGAGTGTAGTGAACCTTGTTAGGTGTGGCCTTTGGGACCGATAAAGGTATCAAAGTAGTATTTTCTACACGACAGAGAGATTTAGCGCTAAGAGAGACAGAACAGTCCTTAAATGTGGAACCCTTATCGAAGGGCGAAGAATGGGAATTGTTCGAGAGATATTGGACGACATATGGAGTGCAGTGAACCTGGTTAGGTGTGGCCTTTGGGACCGATAAAGGTATCAAAGTAGTATTTTCTACACGGCAGAGAGATTTAGCGCTAAGAGAGACAGAACAGTACTTAAATGTGGAACCCTTGTCGAAGGGTGAAGGCTGGGAATTGTTCGAGAGATATTGGACGACATATGGAGTGCAGTGAACCTGGTTAGGTGTGGCCTTTGGGACCGATAAAGGTATCAAAGTAGTATTTTCTACACTGTCTGATTGAGCAATTTATAAATATTTCAGATAATTGAAGGAAAATCTGCATATAAATATGTGTAATATTTTCCTTTGTTCATAATTGCAGCTGCAGTTGCTGCGATTGGAGCTTTCTGCAGGTTCGCCTGGAGGTATGCAGCGTTTTTAGGTACAACAGAGGGCACATAATCTTGAAATTATTTAGATATTACAGTGTGCTCTTGGGAGAGCGGGTGGGAGAGGAGAAGCCATAGTCCTATCCTTATGCAGGAACCAGCGATCTTATAGAAAACTATTTTTTTCTGCTCACCAGGAAAAAGCAGTTCACCATTATGCAATATCGGGACTTCCTGTTGCAAATCTCCTTCAACTTCATTCGGGTAAGACATCATTCACATCTTGGCAAAACAAGAAAGGTATTATTTGTTTATAGCTAAGTTATCTGTTTTCCTTTCATATCACTGTTCTATAGACAATACGGTGAAAAAGCACCGCTGGTTAATACATTCCAGGTTGAAAGGGTTATATCAATCTATGTTTCTGTGTAACCTTTCTACTTGCATTTGCTCCAAAAGAAATATGTATATTTCTAGATAATGAGTTTGGATTGAAGCATTTTGCCTTTCACCATATAGTTTGTGTGGATTTTAATTTCTAAGTTCAGATTGTAGTGTTTCAGTCTTTCTATACTTTTATTCTTCTCTGTTTTATCATCTTTAATACGTTAGGTAAAAAAGTGACTAATGTGTAGATTAGAATTCTAGAATATCATCTCAAATAATTGTACTCATTTGATTCCATGAGGGTCGAATGCCTGGGGATGATCAAGGAGCTGGTGGTAAGAATGGTGCATATTCCAATATTGCAGATGTCACTCCAACATATGGCATGATTTTATCCAGACACCAGGGAAGTTCTGTAGGATGTAGTATTCAATTTGAACTATCCTACGCCACCATACAAATATTTGAGGGTTACAGTCATTGTTTATATAAATAATTTGTTATACTCTTTCCCCCCCAAAAAAAACCTCGAAAGAAATGGATCTAAATAATTGGATCGATTACAAGCCTGGGAACTCAAGAGAGACTATGGAGAAGAGCCTAGGGTTAGGATCTTTTTCTAGGTTAGGGTTGGAATATTGAGCAAGGTTAGGGTTAGGTGAGGTTCTGTAGGATGTAGTATTCAATTTGAACTATCCTACGCCACCATACAAATATTTGAAGTATAGTGATGGTTAACTTTGTTTTCATATATATATATATAACACCAGCCAAACAGATTTATTATTTATTTGTGGCTATAGTTTCCATTACTTGATTAAATTTATTAGATGACAAAATCATTTTAATTTCCATGAGTTTGCCTCTCTAACAGGCCAGATGGTAATTTGAAAACGTATCCACCGTGTTGTAAAATGTATTCTCGACCAATTTCCTTTTAATGTCGGATGACATGCAAACAGCCTTGTTATTTTGTTTCTAGCATAGCCATTGTTTTCATAACTTTAATAATTAGATTTTCTTTTTTGTTTTCATTTATAATGGCATTGTGCCGCCCACAAGACAGCAAAAGCGCTCGAATAGTTTGTATTGTGGAAACCTGCTGACCACTATCTACTTTTTACATGGTTTGTTTGAGATTACGAATTTAAAATACAATTTAGCAGAAGGTTGTTCATTGTCTTGGGTTCCATATTCAGTACACCATATGGAACTTAATTCAAGTCATGATAACGTAGATACAAAGGATTAGATATGTCTGACATGGTACAGACATTGGTGCATGATGGAATGGACTTCAATTTATAAGTCAACGGGCTAAAGTGAAAGTAAGCCCGAAAAGCCTCTCTATGCTCTGAATTGCATCTTTAATACGTTAGGTAAAAAAGTGACTAATGTGTAGATTAGAATTCTAGAATATCATCTCAAATAATTGTACTCATTTGATTCCACGAGGGTCAAATGCCTGGGGATGATCAAGGAGCTGGTGGTAAGAATGGTGCATATTCCAATATTGCAGATGTCGCTCCAACATATGGCATGATTTTATCCAGACACCAGGGAAGTTAGACTGTAGGATGTAGTATTCAATTTGAACTATCCTACGCCACCATACAAATATTTGAGGGTTACAGTCATTGTTTATATAAATAATTGGTTATACTCTTTTCCCCCCAAAAAACCTCTAAAGAAATGGATCTAAATAATCAGATCGATTACAAGCCTGGGAGCTCAAGAGAGACTATGGAGAAGAGCCTAGGGTTAGGATCTTTTTCTAGGTTAGGGTTGGAATATTGAGCAAGGTTAGGGTTAGGTGAGGTTCTGTAGGATGTAGTATTCAATTTGAACTATCCTACGCCACCATACATATATTTGAGGGTTACAATCATTGTTTATATAAATAATTGGTTATACTCTTTTTCCCCCCCAAAAACCTCGAAAGAAATGGATCTAAATAATCGGATCGATTACAAGCCTGGGAACTTAAGAGAGACTATGGAGAAGAGCCTAGGGTTAGGATATTTTTCTAGGTTAGGGTTGGAATATTGAGCAAGGTTAGGGTTAGGTGAGCATTTTTAAGGTCAACGGGCTAGGGTGAAAGTAAGCCCGAAAAAGCCTCTCTATGCTCTAAAGTGGAGTGGAACTCTTTGCTAACTATAGGTCGAATAATAACACTGGAATTGCTCCCATTCATTTTATCTAGTTTTCAGTCCTCTGTTTCTTATCAAATGCATATATCACCTGCTCTGGACAACTTTGAAGTCACCTGGATTAAAAATAGGCCAAGAGTCTTATTTTTTCTACGCAACTCTAGTTTTAGAAACTTAAAAGTCAAGTAAAAGAGATGCCCAAGCCAATGCTGTTATGGTTAGGGTTTCTAATCACATGGAATGAATCCTATTAACAACCAAACATTCAGGTCAAAGAGTCAAGGTCATTTGTCTCCTTTTTGAACACTTCTTAGGGTTAGCATGAAGGTTAATAATGATAGGGACAAATGGAAATGTATTTGCTTCTACTCCATCGCTTGCACAGAAAATGGAATGCTATTTTCTAAAAAATAAATCTAGTTAAAATAAGAATTCTATTCTCTAACAATGGGATTTCACCTCATGTGCTTCATTGAGCCGCTTTGGTAGTAATACCAAGTTTAGAATCAAAATATTATCTTCTGTTGGATACATACTTCTAACCCTATTTTGAATGCCAACGCTCCATCAACATACATTGATATAATCAAACATCAATTGTTGTTGTTGTTCACTCCATCGCTTGCACAGAAAATGGAATGTTATTTTCTAAAAAATAAATCTAGTTAAAATAAGAATTCTATTCTCTAACAATGGGGTTTCACCTCATGTGCTTCATTGAGCCGCTTTGGTAGTAATACCAAGTTTAGAATCAAAATATTATCTTATGTTGGATACATACTTCTAACCCTATTATGAATGCCAACGCTCCATCAACATACATTGATATAATCAGACATCAATTGTTGTTGTTGTTCAAGCATAGTAAAGTCCAAGGAGGGTTGACGTCTGAGCAGAAACAAATTTTACATGCTTGTTGCTTGAAATTTGTGAGCCAACTAAAATTTGTTGAAGTATTGGTTTCTATATTTTTAGAGATGAAATGCTCAGTTCTCCTATTTGTCCAGCACTATGAAACTTACTCAAAATTTGTTTCAGAAGACATGTTTTCTGGTTATATAAGTAAGGCCGTCAAAACAAGATGAATTCTCAATTCTAAATCACTAATCTAAATGAATCCCATGCAAAAACACCCTCATTCTGAGTATCAGTATGTTTCTCATTCTTAGTATCATTTTTAGCTCTAGTCTCTAGCATAAAAGATATTCAACTAATTATTACAGCCCCAGTACGATATGCGCAATCCACAGTATAAATTCCTCATTCTGAGTATCAGTATGTTTCTCGTTCTTAGTATCAGTTTTAGCTCTAGTCTCTAGCGTAAAAGATATTCAACTAATTATTACAGCCCCGGTACGATATGCGCAAGCCGCAGTATAAATTCCTCATTCTGAGTATCAGTATGTTTCTCGTTCTTAGTATCAGTTTTAGCTCTAGTCTCTAGCGTAAAAGATATTCAACTAATTATTACAACCCCGGTACGATATGCGCAAGCCGCAGTATAAATTCCTCATTCTGAGTATCAGTATGTTTCTCGTTCTTAGTATCAGTTTTAGCTCTAGTCTCTAGCGTAAAAGATATTCAGTAGTTGTAACCCTAATAGGATGCAGAACAGCGAAAGCAGAAGCTTACCTCTACTGCACAGGCGCTCCAGCGAATGCTCCAAGATGGCGAATGCACAGGTGGTCCAAGACGGCGAATGCACAGGCGCTCCAACGAATGCTCCAAGACGGCGAATGCTCCAATGCTCCAGTGATCTCACTGCGAATGCTCAGGACAACGAAACTGTCAGGTATCTCCTCGACGGCTAACAATGCTCCGGCGATCTCATGGTGAATGCTCAGGATGGAGAAACTGTCAGGTATCTCCTCGGCGGCTAACAAACTACTCCTCGGCAGTGGCTAACAGACGCTTCTACGTGTATCTCCTCCACGCTTCCAGGTATCTCCGCCACGGTTGCTCCTCCGTGGTTATCTCCTCCACAGCCACGTCTCCTAACAGACTGCACTCATCTCCTAGTCGGCGGCTAACAACTGATGTCATCTCCTAACTCTACGGCTAGTTAGGTGTGCTAAAAGATCAGACGATTGGGATGATCTTGAGCATCCACTTGGCGGGATTTGCAGGATCTTGATGATCTGCTCAAGCAATTCCATCCCCCAAAATACCATTGATATACGCCTATCGGCATAAAAAAGCAAAAAAAATAATATTTCAATTTTTTAAATAAAAAAAGAAAATCAATAAAATAATATTTTTTAATAAAATAATCTTTAATCTTTAATAAAATTATTTTTTAAAATGTTTTTTCATATATATTTTTATTAATGTCTTTTCAAATTTTATTTTAATTTATAATTTATGTATTTGATTTAAAAAAAATTAATATTGTTATATTTTTGTCAAATTTAATAAATAATTTTAAAATAGATTATTAATTTTTTGTATTTTTAATATTTTTCAATTATTTGTATATATATATATGATGATGATGATGATGGTTAGCGTCCCCTGAGACCAAACTTTGGTCTTTCAGACCTAAAGAAAAGAATTATTTAGTTTGTTTTAAAATTGTATTCTTATAGTCAAAGAGCTTGGAGAGAAGCTTCCCAAGCTCATTATAATTTTGACATGCTAAAAGGCTAGGAAGGTCGGTATTGCAACAAAGATTATAAAACTGAGATCTAATGTGGATGTACGCAGGGTACTCTAAGTGGAAGTGATTTTCATCCTCAAAGTTCATATTCTCACAGAGATGGCATATCCTTTGCACCCATGGTGTTTTAGGAACTGCCCAACGACCTGTTTCACTATCGAGGTCATGAGAGTTCGTTCTTATCTTAGCTATGCTAATTTTTTTTTTGAACTAGTTAAAACATAGAGATGCTTTTGATCTTCTAGAGTAGGGTTGATGACCTCCTTATAATATCTTAATTTTATTTTAGCCTCTAAATCTTTCTCACACCTAGAAATAGCGATAGGAAGTGGGATTGGAATTGGAATCAAGAAATATGGTTAAAATTTTGTGAAATGTAATGAACCTAAGGTGACAATCAGGTCCACTAACTCTATATGATAAAGATGTAGACAACTAGTTGACACGTGGGCATATCTCTTAAGTAAAAATTAGGAATTGTACTGGGGTTTGCAAGAGAAACCAAAAGACAAGTTAGGATACTGAAAGTTTAGATCCCTAAGGACATGTATGTTGGTCCCTTTTAGTTTTTTAGCATCATCCGGGCTGAAATCTACTACCATGCTTCTGGAAGTCTCAACCGGTGTAAACTGAGATCTTAACAGTTAATTCCAAGTAATTAAAGGATAAGGAAGGATTAGGAAGGTTCTAATCTATGTTTAGGATTATAAAATAAATTTATGCAGGTCTAAAAAATTTATAGACAGTCACAAAAATTTAAGGGTCTCACTATGAAAACTAGTTACCAGGATTGTGCAACTAGTCAAGTTTCAGTGGATTCCAAATGCATTAAAAGAGCCACTAAAATTTTGTTTTAAACATGGGATTTGATAATTATGGACTTAAATAATGTTCATAACATAAAATCAAATGAATGGGCCTCTTTAGATACATAAATTGTTTCAAATTGGAAAACTAGTCATTTTAGCAATGAGATCTATGTAGGGTGTAAAAGATTTATAAACTCAGTCAAAACAGATCAGAATGCTATGAAATTTGTACATACAGTAAATAATAATATAAAAATTCCATGAGGGTCAAAATAATTCCCATACTAAGCTCATAGGTAACCTCCCATAGAAAAACTCCCAAAATATGGCATTCAGAGCTAGAAAACTAAAGGGAATCGATCCCTAAACCTCCCAAACTATGTGAGTGACCTGAGAGTGATATCAACCTGATATTAAAAAATATAATAGACATAATAACATGAACCATATCATATTTGGGTCGATGTTCCCATTACATTACTCCAAACGTTTTAGAACTTCATAGAAATGAGAGAAGGAGAGAAGACGAAGAAATGTTAGTGATAGGAGGCCTCCAAAATATTCAAGATAATCTAATAAAGGAATGAAAGAGACATCAACACTTTCAAACAACCTTCTTCAATGGCTTCCATGACTTAAGATACCAAAAAACCATAATCATTGGCTAAGGGGCACACCACCCAAAGCTCTAGTTGAGGCACAACACTCAACTATTGAGAGCAACTCTCAAAATCCAAAACACAAATGATCAAAATTTGGAAGAGGGGTGCTCTCTCCTTCAAATATAGGAAATTTAACTTCATTCCCAACCCACCCTTACCAATGTGCCCTCATGGAAGAAAGGAGAAACTTGCCAACCTTGCTTTCTTTTGTCATCATCTAGCTTTTCAATGTTGTGCAAACATTGATTTTGGAGTTTGAAGATGTTTATGTGAATTTAAATAGTGGAAACCTTGGTAAGAAGCATTGGGATAAAGTGGCAAATGATGCTAATCTTGAACGTAGCACATATTTCACAGGATTTCAATGCAAGTACAAGTGGAATAGATTGAAGAAGACTTTCAAGAAAGAGAAACATATGGAAAACAACACAGGGGGGATACTATCAACATGGAATTTTTATAATGAAATGGAACACATTATACGAAAACTCCCAAGGTGATTGGACTCATGCAATGTTATAATGGAAAAAAATGGGCTAATTTAAACACTTCCACAACCGAAGAAGACTCGTCTATGTACATGAAAGATATTGACAAAGAAAAGGAACATAAAGAAACTCTGCTAAACAAAAAGGGAATTGACTGCAAACACATAAAAAGAAAAAGAACTTCCAATGAAGGCTGCGGAGAGAGAATGGAGAAAATTATAATGCATTTCCCTGAAATGATGAAAGAAATTGAGCAAGGAAGATTACAACTTGAGCATGCAAAAATGGAGCAAGAAAGCAAACAAGTGGACACAATATTGGATGTACAACTCCAAATTGCAAAACTTTTTTCTCAGGTAAATAACATTTTCTCTTTTGCAGCAATAACATGGATGTAGCTTGTACATAACACGATCCATACTAGAAAAAATGATTTATGTTGTAAAAAGAAGTAGATCACTACCTAGTTTTATGTCTCTTCTTCATGATTCATTTGCAAGAAATTATGGAGCAGACAACATACCACTACAATCTTGGGCACCTTCTCCAACTCTACACCTACATATTGAAGAAATATCCATCTCCCCTTACGTATACCAAATGCATTCTCAATTTTCACATGACCTCTGGATAAATATTTGTCAAAAAGAGTGTGTAACGATGAACCAATGTTATTAAATGACTTCAATAAGTAGGGAGAGATATGATATGCATAATTCCCAATTAATTGAGGATAGACAATGCTTCCATCAATTTGCAATGTTGGATTTGCTAACACCTCTCTCTTTTGCATACATTTTTTTTATTGCAGAACAATTCCAATGATAGGCATAATGAGCACCACCAAGAGCATTGACAGATACATCCCAAAATATTTTTTGTGGGTCACATATTCCACGCAACAAAACACTATAGAAATTATGTCTATTTGCATAGTTCATAGGGGTATACTGCTCCATGGACGGTAAGAGAGCTTAATATGTGTGCCATCAATTGCACCACAGATTGTGGGAAGTGATGTTAAAGTGCGAAAATCGCTCAAAATATTTTGCAACCTACTACCACATGGAATGTTGATATATTCATTTTGCAAATTTTGAAGGATAACATTGACAATGACCATAGTGTATTTTCTTACTGTTGATTCTCCCACACAATACAATTATGCTATTATGCATGTAGAAGTTCCATGGGTGAGACGATGTAAAACTAGACTCAATGCTTTTCTAGATTGTATTGGCTCTTGAACAAATTGTACAATGTTTGTGCTAGGGATATATGGTTCTATATTTTATAGAAGCACATGGAAAAGAGTAAAAGACATCACCATACAATATAACATGAAAATGTGGTTGTGCTTCCCATACATTTTGCTGAATTAAATTCCAAAATATATTTTGCCTCCCAAATTTCCACCACTCTTTGCAGGTTTGCATATTGAATAGTGATTCAATCTCTACATACATGAGCATAATATGTATAAAGAAGTTAACAAAAGCATTGGATAGATGAGATGTATTTGACAAAGAAGAATTTGTAAGAACTTCTCTTAATAAGTTTGTCCAAAATAGAATGAACTTTTTAATTCATAATTGATGAAAATATGATTTTTTTGCAAAACAAAAAAAATATAGTTTAATATATATGAAAGTATGATTTTATGTTATACATGAAATATTTATTTTGCAAATTCTCTACTCTTTTCATTGATCTAATAAGATCCTATGTTACACATTCTTGCATAAGATTTCAACTAATATTCTTTACACATATTTGTTTTTGATAAAGACGTCAACATTGACAGGTAAAAAAATAGTTGAAACGTCAATTTGACGTTTACCTATATTAACTATTAAAACTTAGCTAACAATCATTGGCCATTGTGCTGGGTCATCTCGTGGACTACTGTATGTGTATTGTACTTATTTATATTTTGTGTTTCTAATTATATTATTAGTCTTGAGCTCTGAGCCTTCAAATTTTTCCAAGAGAATCTCTAAAATTTCTCCTTTAAAATTTTATAATTTACTTAATTAGTAAATTTCTATATAAATATTTTACTCATATTTATATATAATATAAAAAAATATTTTATTCACATTTATATATAATATTAAAAATAAATTGACACTCAGCAAAATTGGTTGAACCCTCAAATGATAGGCACGAAAAACTTGAAACCGTCATTAAAAATTTATTGACATGCACAAGAAAATTGAATTTCCAGGCCTGATTACACCCCTAATATAACAATCAACTTGTTAGGGAATCAGCTTAATTTTTTTTAATCTATTACAATCTGAAATATTTATAATTTAACATTTATATACCTTCTCTTTTCTATTTGTATTCACAATACATAAATGCATTCGGCTGAGTTTCATTGGAAAAAACAAAAAAATACATTTTCCTTATTTTCTATTTATGTTCACAATACATAAATGCATTCGGCTGGGTTTCATTGGTAAAAACAAAAAATGCATTTTCCTTGGCAAAGGGAATCACAAGCTATAATTCTATTCATTAGGTTAACAAAACTGCTATGCAAGCTTCCATTCAATTGATGGTGCATAAAAGATGCCTTTACATTGAAAGTGAATATATTCTCATGAAAAGATTTGGATTAGCCTTCTATCTTAGTTGTTTCATGCACTTTAATTAATTCTTGGTTGTTGCTCAAATGTATCTACAACATTACTTATATTGCAGTAAGAACTATTAGTCATGTTAATGAGCCCAATGCTTCTGCCTAAAAACGAAAGCAAAAAGCTTCAGTGAGAAAGTGGCTTTCGGCATTGCTTAAGAATTTACCTCTGTTGAAATTGATTAAGGAAAAGGTTTATCATTTGGGTGAGGGAGTGCTATGAAAAAAACTAGTTATCTAAATAGAAGAATTTTTTACTTTAGTTTTTTGTTATGAATTTTTAAGGAATTTTTAAAACGCAAAAAACACTATTAGATCTTACAAAGTATGGGTGTTTAGAGGTTTCCCTATCACCTGATTTAAACAGCTCCTAAAAAAGTAAAAATGCCATCATAGAGGTGGAGTAGGAGATAGAACGGGTTTCTGCCAACTCTATGTTATGGGGTCGTCGACAAGGTCTCTTGGAAGTTGGGATCAATTAGTCTCTCTTGAATAAAGGCGTCATAAATTGTTGCTTGCAAATCCATTAAAAAGAATTATTGTTGTATGCATTCACACTTACCAATGAATTGAAAATCACAGCCTACCAGCGAATTGACAAGCAAATCTTCTCCCTCCCTCTGGCGGTATTTTTCACAACCAACGACTTTTAGTGGAGAGGGAGATCAACGACTTTTATAAGAAAAGGGAAATCTATTCTTGACAGCTTCTGGTACCATCCGGGACTGGCTGGCCTTTGAAACTATTCTTGACTGCTTCTGCAAAGCATCAGGAATGAGTATTAATATTGATAAATCTTGTCTTCTCTACCACAATTTTAATGATATCTGTCTGAATGACTTCAAGGAAGCCATGCCTTACAATATTTGCCCTCTTCAGTCAGGCATTTCTTATCTGGGATATCAATTGAAGCCTTTAAGTTATAGAATTGCAGATTGGAACTGGCTTCTGCACAAATTTGAGAAGAAAATCAAACACTGGGCCTTTAGATTTCTGTCTCTGGGTGGGAGAGTCGTCTTGGTCAATTCTGTCCTGGCCAGCATTCCTGTGTATTGGATGGGCTTAGCCCCTATTCCCTGTTCCATTCTTCAGAATCTTCGGAAATTAATGTTTAATTTTCTTTGGGGATCGACAGATAAAGCATTCAAATTCCACCTAACTAACTGGACAGTCCTCTCTCGACCAAAATCAATAGGTGGATGGGGTATCAAAGATCTTACCTGTTTCAATAAAGCTCTTCGTCTGAATGTCTTTTGGAAAGCTATACATTCCAATGGTCTCTGGTTCCAGGTTCTGCAAGCTAAATATCTGAATGGTCTCTCTGTTTCTGATTGGATCAGATCTAAAAAATTTTGTACTCGCAATATATCTCTTTTTTGGCGAGGGTTTATGCAGGTATTACCATGGATGGGAAAGTATTTGTCGTGGCAGGTTGGTAATGGCGAATGCATTCTCTTGGGTTTAGATCCCTTGGTGGGACTGGGCTCTTCCTTTGTCTTTCCGGATGCATTGAGAACAT
>LPNX011164343.1:383711-395208 GCA_001517045.1 Pseudotsuga menziesii
ATAAATATTATGTACATATATAATGTACATATAGATTGTAATTATGTATATTATGTAAACATATAATTATATTAGTTAAATAAATAATACAAATGGTAAGAATATTGAAATTTATAATAAAAAAATGAGTTACAATTTATGATTTTTAAATTTATTATACATAGAAAAGCAAATTATATTATTTTCTATAATAACACTGAAGTGTTTTATTATAGATTACTCAAAATTTTAAAAATTATAAAATAAAATAAAAATTAATTCACATTTATGATTTTTTTCTTTTTAATTTATGATTTTCAACACATTACATCTTATTGTTTTGTTTTGTTCACACACTTAACAAACTGTGTTCAATTTTTTTTTATGTTTTCCAAATCGAAATATTATTATTTTCTGATACATAAGATAATATAATGTAAAACTTTTTTATTTCAATTTAATAAGTTATTCTATTAATTATACTCTTTTATTTTCATATTTAAAATTAAATAAAATTAATAATAATTTTCATTACTTTCCCCGCATAAATCCATCTAAATTATAAGTAAAACTCGTTTGACAATGTCTGAGATATACAGACACTGCCTCATATTCACATTGAAATTGAGAACTGCATATGTATGGTTTGAAATCAATATATGCATCCTCCCATTTCCCAATGTCTCCGATGCATAAATTAGATTGAAATTTACATGGATTAACTATGCAAGTTATTCAATCACACCAGTACACACCCCCACAAAAAAAATGTTATATTGTTATCAATACATGGGTTTTCGATATGCAATAAAACATGTGTTTTTATGGAAATTGTAGGAATTGCAGGCTGTGCGGGAATTCAAGTCCAAGGAAGAATCCATTGCCTTCCCTCTTTCCATCCTCGTCTGGTGTAGCACTTTATGTAGCAGAGAGATCCCCACGCCTGAAGCACGGCCTGAAGATTTGCAAGAGGAAACAGCTGGGAGTCTTATAGTTCAAGAAACTAAGCATGAGCCTGAAGCACCTAAAGAATTGGAAGAGGAAAGTGGCAGTTTAGTTCAAGAAACTACGCAGCCTGAATTAGCACATAAAGAATTGGAAGAGGAAACTGGGAATCTAGTTCAAGAAATTACGCAGCCTGAAGCACCTGAAGAATTGGAAGAGGGACGTGGAAGTCTAGTTCAAGAAATTACTACGCAGCCTGAAGCACCTGAAGGATTGGAAGAGGAAACTGGGAATCTTGTTCAAGAAACTACGCTGCTGCCTGAAGCACCTGAAGAATTGGAAGAGGGAGGTGGAAGTCTAGTTCAAGAAACTACGCAGCCTGAAGCACGGCCTGAAGAATTGGAAGAGGAAACTGGGATTCTAGTTCAAGAAACTACGCAGCCTGAAGAATTGGAAGAGGAAAGTGGGAGTCTTATAGTTGAGGAAACTACGTTGCAGCTTATGACAGTGGAAGATGTTGACCGTAAAGCGAGTACGCCTAAGGAATTTGTTAAAGAAGTTTCAAGCGCCCTCAAAGCTCAAGTGAATACGCTGGAAGATTCTATTGGAAAAGCCACAAGTGCATTTAAAGCTGAAACGAGTACAATAATAAAGGAGTCTGTTGGAGAAACCAGAAATGCATTTAAATCTAAATTTAAGCATATGGTTGGACACGCTGAAGGTGCATTGAAATCTAAAAGTGAGTTTATCAGCAATTCCGTAGACGAGCGTAGTAGAGCAGTTAAATCTAAAATGGAGGATGTGGGTGATGCGATGGGAGAAGCTAAGACTGCATTCAAATCCAAATTCGAGTCTGTTGGAGACTCTCTTGACGAACGTAGTCGCGCGTTTAAATCTAAATTTGAGTCTGTGGGTAACTTCAAACCTAAGCTTTTCTCATGAGGTTGGTGCTAACGACTGTGTGCCACTTTAACTGTGATGTAAAAGTTAGGATTTTGCTACAAATTATTGTGACTAAGTATGTAGGCCATGCTAGACCTAGAGTGCTGGTTTTGTTAAGAAACTCAAGTTAAGGGATGCTCTAGGGTGTATCTTTGTTAAGAAACTCAAGTTAAGCGATGCTATAGGGTGTATCTCTCTCCTTGGTTTGTTATATTTTTTAAGTTTTTGTTATCTTTTAAAGCTTTTGGACATTCTTTGACATAATGCAGATTTTAAATTTTATTATTTTTGGTAAAAAGATTTCTTCAATTAAGTAATTATTATTTTTGGTAAAAAGATTTCTTCAATTAAGTAAAATGTGTTTCTTTAAGAGGACTCTCATAAACCTGACCTAAATTATATTTTATAAAATTTGTTAAATATAATTATATTTTAAAATTTTAAAATGTTTAGATTTTTATAATAAAAATTTAATCTCTTAATATATTTAATTAAAATTATTAAAATTTTCAAAAATTTGTATGGAAATTTTGAAAATAGCTTGTTATGTGTATTAAAAAATATTTTTGAAAAAAAATGTATAAATAACATATGCAGCAGAGGGGTTTACTAGCCATGATCGTGATATTGGGGTTTCAATACTCCTAAAAACCTCAAAATATATATTGCCTCTTATTAAAGGGTCAAGGGGTATTTTTAAGTTGACATAGTAATATAATTATTGGGGGTTATTTTATTTGGGCGGGTTGAGGAATAACCTCCAAATTGTGGGATGGATTCATACCTCCAAATTATGGGCTCAATTGATTCCTCCAAATCATGGGATAGATTCATATCAGTCTTGACTTCTGCCAAGGAATAACCTCAAATCATAGGATGGATTTATACCTTCAAATCATTGAACTTATAAAGTCTTAGGTTTTAAGATTCAATCAAATCTTGCTATTTTTCTATTCTTGTTTAACATTTTCACACTGCGAGTAAGGAATAGTTGTTAGATTGAGTTATATTTGGCACATTCATAATTGTAATTTCAATTCTTATATGCAAGGCATGAATCTTAATATTTTATTGGAAGTGACATGAACATAGGTGAAAATATAAATCTTTATTTACATACCCTATGTGTTATAGTTACCATGAAATGGTATCATATAAGTTTCACCATTTGTGTATCTCTAACTATTGCATGCTTGAAACTTAACAATGGAGGTTTTCCCCTCTCCTGTAAAGGTAGAAAAAAGTAGATATAACCCAAGAAAATGTAACTAAATGTTGTTGTTTCCCTTGATTGCAAGAATAAATGTAAAGGAAGTGGAGGCAATACAATGCATCTTGTGAATTACCTAATCCAAGTTATGCACATGATCATATGGTTTTATTGGAAAGTAAGAGGAATGTTTCTATGTTCACTTAGTTCAAACATCAATGATGTTTGTTTTGATAGGAAGGCAAGGAAGTCGGTCCACAAAAGGGTTTCAATTTTGCATTTTATTGAGTTTAATTTATTAATATTATCCAAAACATGATCTCTATATGGCTATACGTGTATTTACATGATATAAAATTGATAGGCTATGGTGTGAAACATTTGCAATTCTCACTTTTCCTAAGAATTGTACTACTATTAGACTATGAGTCTTTTACATTATTTGTTACATTGATCTTTTGAATGGGTTGTGTTTTACTCTCCATTGCTATTTTGTTGGGTCTTCAACTATCCAACACTACAAATTGATCAGGTGTCTCTACAACACCGGTGGGATCTTTATTAGCATTATAATATTATTTTATTTAGTATCATGTTTGTTTATACTAAGATGTGTTAGGGCTCCTATTTGTTACAACTTGACAATATGATACAAAGGGGGTATTAAAAATGGGTTGATAAAAATGGATACCTACAATATATGGTGAAACTAGGGGTTTTCTTAATTGGAAAGGTATATTAGGAGGGGGGTTCAAAAATACAATTTTAGGAGTCATTTTCCAATATTTACTGAAATTAGGGATATTCTTTAATATCCTTCGAACTGTCGTGTTATGCAACAAGTTCATTGAGTGAAACCCCCGTGATATGAAGTTAGTTTTGATTCATTTCTGTATAGGAATTATAAATGTTATATATTTCTCACATATCTATATTTTAAATATGTTTTTAGTTCATATGTTTTTATATGAAAAAAATGTGTTAAATTAATAATAATAATTTTATTAGTTGAACTTCTACAAATTGTATGAAAGTTTATGGAAATCTTGACCAAAAATCATGTAGCCAACTTCCTTGGAGCATATCTCTTTGAGTATGGGCCCAAACTTCCCTGGCTCAGTATGGATTTTTTCCATTAAACTTTATTAGAATGTAGTATTTTATTCAGACCCATCACATGTTCCCTTTGCCTTCACATCAAACCAATGAATTCATGAGTTGTTGGCCCAAGGTTCCTATATACATCAGTAAATGTCCCTATAGAGTGCAAAACAATCTGTAAGCTTTGCCGACTCTCTATAGGGAGGTATAGTTGTGCAAGATCAACCCTTATATTTTTGTGGTGGGTTGTGCAACATTGAAGTGTCAACATTGAAAGATGGCCCTCCCAAGGAAGCTCATTGGTTACATTTGATTGATAGGTGGTAATCAACATATAATTCTCATCTTGTGGATATTGCATCCTTGTTTCATTGACACCATTTCGATTCAACATTATCCCTAGGCTAATCTTCACCCTCTGCTTGAACATTTTCCCTAAAATGATCTTCACGCCCTGCTTCAAAATTAGGTAAAAATAAATATACATTCAAATATGTATGTATGTAAACCCATTTGTAATTTATTTATATATACATTCACATATACAATTGTGAACATATTATCGATCAAAGCTGGGTGACCTAGTGATGTTGTACATATTTTGCTGACTAAGGAGAATTTTCATTGTTCACTTCATTATTCATTTGCCTTAAATGGGATGCAGGTGATGGTGATGGCAATTTATAATACAATGAACCAGATTGATGACCACCATAGATCATTGTGCACTCTCATTAGACCCTCTAGTGAGAGAGTCATTTAAAATATAAGAAAAAATAATTAACTAACCTAATTTCAATACACATGATTACCAAGATAAATATATGCCAGTACATGCACATAAACCTACATACCACGATGTTGATCATGAAATGAATTATTAGACTCTCTTGATGTATCTGTAAATATTCTATAACCCTCGAAGGTGGGTGTCTCACCAAATGTCTCTACTTTATGTCCTTGTTTCATTTGATGTCCTTGAGCATTTATGCCTCAAAGAATGATGCAATGGCTCCTCGAGCAATGAATCCCCTCGATTCATATAGATATACCTTATAAATACGTGACAAGAAATAGTTCTAACATAAATGTCACAAAAGAATTAAAGAATTACTTAAAAAAGAGGATTTATACCTTTGGTAAGCACAAGGATATTACAAGTATACATGCCCTATTAGAATATTATAAACCCACTACATACTTAGGATAAAACAATTAATTGTTTTTTGTTAATTTCCTATGTTCTAGACTAGGTAGTTGGCCTCCACTTGCACCACATGGTAAATACTTGCCATATTTATCCCATGAGTGCCTTTATATTGATTCTGGATAGATTCTGCCAACTTTATTGACTGCCTAAATTGGAAACTGCATCTTTCTACCAATTATGTGTTTAGTCAGTTTTTTCTTGTTTTTCAGTGGATAAGGTAAAGCTAGTCAACTAGGTAACTACTATATTTTGTGGCCAACTCATCCTCCATTATTTTCTCTCCAGATTTCATGATTAGAAAGCTTTTCCATCAGTCATTATCACCCACTCATGCTTTATCCAATTCGTGAGGTCTTTGTCTGATTTGGAAATTTCTTTAGTTACCTATGGGGGTTTATCATATTTAGTAAGCATGCTTTATGTGCTAGCATGATTTGTACCCTAAGCAACTCGATTTTACCTCTCAATGATGTATTATTTATGTACACTATGTTGATCAATAATACATGGAAGATTCTCCAATAATTCTTCACTTCTCTTGTGTTCAGTCTCATTATTCCGCTCTCTATTTTTCTTGTGCATGCTTGTGAGAAATATCTTATAGCTAGATATTTATCATGTGTTTCCACATGGTATCAGAGATTCAATTTCTACATGGTATGAGAGCTCTCAGGTTATCAAGATATTCAATCTATCAAAGTTTAAGGAGGGCATCAAGCATCCAGTCCTTCTCTGAAAGAAGAGCTTGATTAAGCTTAAAAGTATTTTTTCTAGTTTATTTTGTGTAGATTGCAGACAGTATCTCCAAGAGCGCAACAACAACAAAGCATGGATTCCTCTTCAGCTATGATCTTGTCTCCTTACAACTACCATGAATGGAAGACCAAGATTGGAATTCTATTGCACAGTAAGGGAATTCTATTGCACAGTAAGGGCCTCTACAAAGTTTCTATGGCTTTAGAGAATGAGCCAAATGTTGTTGTTGAGAAATCTAAGTGTCATAATAGAATGGGTGAAGCCTATGGATTGATTTGTATCTCAATTTCTCCTGATCTTCTTTTTCATCTTGATGGTTTGATGAGTCCAAATCAAGTATGGACCAAAATCGAGTCCTTATTTAGAGTACAAGATGAGATAAGAGCACATCAATTGGACAATGAGTTAATCTGATTGAGTCCAAGTAGTTTTGAATCTATTGAAGGGTTCTTCACCAAGTTCAAGTCACGTATTCTTATGCTCAAACAATGTGGGATTGAGAAGAAGGAAGATCAATTGATTTTTTCCATCCTTTCAAAATTGGGTCCTGTTATCATCAGATCTGCTCCAGCAAATTTTAGTTTCTGGCAGCCTTCAAATATCAAAGTGACCACTCAGTTTGAAGGGCCTTCTGGCAGCACACCGTGGTGGATACATGGAATCATCACAAATAGAGAAAGGACCTGCTCCTCTTTTATGGAGAGCCTCTGATTCAGAAACGTATGCAGATTATGGAATGAGTGTGTGTGATTCACAATTTGTCCTTTCTTCTAATAGTTCTGACACTCTTGGATCTGGTGTGTTAGGGGACAAACTAATTGAGTGAACATTATGACAGCGGTGTAGATGATATAACAAATCCAAAACATTTTATTATTTGGAGTACACATATGAATACTCATATTCATCCAGAGTACGTCGTGAGCTTTAAAGTCTCTACCCAAGAACAAGATTGTGTTGGATCAAAAGCAGATCATTGTACATATAGTATTTTGGGAACTACAAAACATTCAATGCTGGATGGTCCTTGGCAACAAGAGATGGCAAGGCACCAGCAGTCTTATCCAGTCTTGGTAAAGGAAGACAAAAAAGAGATTCGGCGGCATGTGGAATTACCTGTAAAGATGCCAACTTCTGCATGGATGCCTTTTCCTATGTTGTTTTTTGTCATTGGAAAGCACCTGTTTAAATCAAGTATCGATTCACTTGAGCATCACTATTCTGATTTCAAGAATAGGAGAATATCTCGAGAAGTCCTTATAAAGATGGTGAGAAAGATTGCTAGAGACAGGTTGCTAATTGTTGCCATCAAAAGCATCAAAAACCAGAAAAATGGTATGGAAGGATTCAAAAGTGTGGAGCATGGTCGACAACATGTTCTCAACGTTGAGAAAGTGCACTCAAAAAATGATTTCACTTCATCTTTGAGTGAGGAAAATTGTACGGAAGGTTCAAAATGTGTAGAGCATAGTCCACAGCCTGTGCTTGTCTCTGAGAATGTGCACAAAAATGAGTTCACTTCATTCTTGAATGAGACCACTGTAATTGGACCTTCAGGATTGCAGGGTCAGAGTCCACTTGGGCTCAAGCCCATTGATTCCCAACAGTTTCCTTGTAAAAATAAGTTTACTTCTCACAGCAGTTAGGAACTCTTCTAGGGTACTGGATTGAACTTGCATCAAGGAGTTTTGGGGTTGGGTTTAAAGTCTCAGTTATTGGGTTTCAAACTTCATTATTGGTCTATACTTCCTCAGTGTGGTTAACAAGTTTGGAATCAGCAAAGTGTATTTAGGATTTGCTACTATGTGCCTCCTTGCTGTCATCTATGTGGTGAATAATGTGGTTGAAACTAAGGGCCGCTAATTGGAGGAGATTGAACGTGCCCTTAGTGCTGCAACTTAAATTATTCCCAGAAGAGCTATAGTGTTATGAAGTATGATAGAGAATCAGAGGCACTAGCAATGCTCCAGATTTAAAAATTGCAACCAGTGATTAAGAGGGTCATTGTGTAGGGTGATTTGAGCAGGTTTTTCAGGGAGTATTGGTCGTTCTGTACATATTGTGAACCTTGATCAGGCTGCAAAGAATTTTAAGTATTTATTAGCTATTGATATTAGGGAACTTATATCTTTGGAAGATGTCACGAGAGGAGCACCTGGAGAATTTGGTGACAAGGCTGGGGTACCTGCAGAATTTCAACCTTCATTTAGAGGCAATAACCAAGCATTTCAGTCGTTGTGGAGAAGTGCTTAAAGTTATCATTTTAACTGATGTTGCAACTGGCCAGTCGAAAGGGTCAGCGTACATTGAGTTCTCTTCAAGAGAAACAACTGAAATTGCGTTGACTTTGAATGAGACATCATTTATGTCACGGATGCTGCTGGTTTTATTCATCTATATGGGTTTCCAATCAGAGTTCGTGGCTCCATTTTAGACGCTCCATTTAAGTTTTTAGAGTTATAGTTTGATTGTGAAAGCAATTATGTTTGTTGACAGATGTCTCTTTTAGTTTACACTTGTATTAAAAAGCTGTTTAAAAGGGATTAGCCTTTCTATTTTTGAAAGGGCTTGATCCTTAGAAATAGGATCTTATAGTTAGCTTAAACAAACAGATATTTAGTATTTAAGGAGAGTCTCTAGATGAGACAAAGGCAATGGGGGGGTTGGCAATTTTGGAGTTATGAAAGCCCAGTTTTAATCACTGTCTGTATAACATAACTACTCTACAGCTTCAATACAGGTTCTATTTTGAATGAGCATGATTATGATTTGCCTAACATGTATGTTATGAATTGTATTTCTTGTAATTTATTATGCATATGGTCCATTGAATCCCATTGCAGTAATTCTTATTTTGAAATACAATTATCCTTGTACTTTCAGAAAACAGAGACAGTTTCACTTCATGACTTTATGATCATAGTTACTTAGATATTGGACCTTGTGTTTGGTTTTATGTTATACAGTTCCTGTTTGATTCTCTTATAGCTCTGATTGACCTACCAGCCTATTTCTTCAATAATGTTTTGATTTTCTTATAGCCCTTATATTATACCAGCTTACTTCATTGATAATTGTGTGATTTTCAAATAATTCTGATTTCATACCAGCTTGTTTTTTCAGTTTGATTTCATTTGATTTGTACATTTTTGAAAAAGATTTCCTTAAGCTTGAACCCCTGTAGTCTAGGTTCAACTTTAGGGATAACAGGTCTTAAATACTTAGTTTTTGTGTCAACTTTTCATGCTACTAGGCTTGCTATTTTGAATTGAAAAACCTCTTCTTTGAGTACATTCTTTGATTCACTTGCAAAAGGGAAAGACAAATTGATTCATATGGGGGCTCTTAAAATATACAAGAAGAAATATCGTGCTATTATAGTTCAAGGAAGTAAGAATTCAAAGTCAAAAGAAAAGAAAATAGTGAAAGAGAAGAAACCAAAGTCAGATGATGAAGATGAGGGTTCAAAACATACTAATGAAGGTTCGAATTCCATGAAGAAAGTCAAGAAGAAAGAGAGCTCATCCAAGTGTTCTTATTGCAACAAGGTTTTTCATTCCGAGAAGAAATGTTTCAAGAAGAAAATTTACATCACGACTCAGTTGCTTGAGAAGCATAACATTGATGTACCAAATGAACTAGAGAAGCACGTTGAATCCCTAGAACATTGTCACAGTGTGCAGTCCCAAGCTAATAAAAACTATGCCTTGAGTGCCTAAGTTAAATCCTTTTTCTCAATTCTCTGATATAGATTCATTTTATGATATATTAGAATAAAAAATATCAGTGTATTTCTTGGATAAATCACCTATCATTCCACTAGATCCATCTCTTAATACTTGTGTTTTTCCACTAGATCCGGACTTGTCTTTATCCAACTCTTTTTCACTCCATTCAAATGCTTCAATTTATGATTTATAAGTAAGTTTGTAGGCTGATAAACATGTTATGACATCATCCATACCATTTACCCATCCTATGAATACTCCTAAGACTATATAAACGTTCACTAGTTGATTCCTTATTGGATTCCTATATAGTGTCACTTATTTCTGTTGGTTTCAAGTCTCGTCTATTTTTCACTGGTTAGTTATCCATGACATTAGTAATCTTTGGAATTTTGTTACACATGTTTGGATATGTTCTAAACATCTACGGTTCAAATTTCAAATCCATATAGGAATATTTGCTACGATAACTAAAAAGAACGATCATAGAGGAATATTTGTGTCATAACTAAAAATAGAACTAAATATGGGGCGACATAAACAACATCACTAACATTGACATTCATATAATCCCCCATGACGTCGATGGGTTGTTATCTACACAAGGATTTGGTAATAATTTTATATATGGAGCAAAGATATTCATGGCAGGTCTCTTCAAGATGGAGGAAGGCAGTGAACAAGGAAAACAATTACTTCAAACAACAGTAAACTGAGAGTTTACTTGAGCAGAGTTCACACAATGTCATGGAATGAAACTGGTGTAGAGCTGTCAAGTATGGAAACATTGCTCTAGATTAAGGAAACAAAGATTAGGGATATTTCTCTGCTGAAGATATACTGCCTATAATTCTCAATAGCAACATCGATCGCAAAAACAATTAAAATCCGAATCACTTCTGTATTGATCGGTCTTAGGTGAGGGTGTGAAGCATCTTAGATCATGTATATATATATATATATGCCCACAAGGGAAAATATCTATTAGAGGCGATTTATGATACTAATATAGTATATATTTGTCAGAAATTAACTCATAGAACATAGCGGTTGCAGCAACTTATAAGATGATTATCCTCTATAACAAACATAGTCATATAAAAGGAAAATAAACAAATAAATCACTCCTCATACACCTCGGGTCATGTAAGCTCACTTATAGAATGGATACAAGCTATATTTCATACTATCACTGAGAAAAAAATCAATAGTTAAACCTTACAGTTTATCCATTTTGGGATCGGTAGATTGTTTAAGTTAGCCTAACAATTGTTTGCTCTCCCCAATTTAATCAAGACTAACATTATTACAACATATGAATCGAAGCCACCATTTAGTTACCACACGTCAATATCATTTGAAATCAATCCGTCAAACAGACGAACAAAGACAATATATTTTTTAGGGTAAGAAAAATCACGATATGGTAGAAATAGAGGTCAATCTCGCATTTAGTTATCACACAACATCAAGGTATATCATAATGTTATATAGATTATTACTTGATTGTCATAACAACAAACATGTCCCAAAATATTTATGATTAATACAAATATTAAGGTATAACGAAGCTCCACGGATCGTTCAACCGAAATCAAGAATAAAACTACAGCCACATACACATAT
>LPNX011164385.1:0-17500 GCA_001517045.1 Pseudotsuga menziesii
TTTAATTTTTTATTGTTTTGTTATTTTTTACTTTTTTATTGTTTTGTTAGGTAGGAAGATTACAACATCTCCCCCATATTAGGTTGCTTTTTTGGCCGACATTTTTTTTTTTATAATTAAAAAATCTATTTTTTTATTAATAAAAATAACGTTACGTAACGTTACAAGATCTCCCCGTTACGTAACGTTACAATATCTCCCCCATACTTACAAGATCTCCCCCATACTGGGTTGTAGAGAGCCTCTCGGCTCAACTAGCAACAACCATATTAATAAGATTAATATGTTTGGAATAAGCTGAGAGGAATATATCACCAGTAAAGTTAATTTAATAGTTGTATCATGATTGGAGTTAAGCTAATCTAAGTTAATTTAATAGTTATCCAATTTAATTGCGATTAGAGTTAAAGTTAAGCTAATAGTTGTAGAATCATTGGATTTAAACTAATAATTGTATCTAATAGTCAATTTAAAAGTTAATATATCAACCATTATAGTTCAATTAAAATTTGTGATTGGAGTTGAAGTTAAGTTAAAGTTGTATCATCATTGGACTTAACCTAATAGTTATAATTTTTTTCCTAAAGAATGTGTCAATTACTTGTATCTAATAGTTAATCTAGCATAAAAAACACTTAAGTTGTGGTTGTTAAGCATATAGTTGAAGTTAAGATCATAGTTGTAACATCATGTTGGAGTTAAGCTAATAATTGTATTTAATAGTTAATATAAATCTATTGTAGTTAATAAAAGAGCTTAGAGTTATCTTGACTTCTAGCTTCCAAATGGAGTTGGACTAAGCCTTATGCACATTAACTGGACTCCCAATTGGTAGGTGGAGTTTGAGTGTCATATCAGTTGCACATTACCATGCCACTAAGTGCAGTTATCACATGAGTTAAGAGGAATTTATTAGGAGTTCAGAGGATTTTATTAGGAATTATACTATCACACGAAGTGCACTTTACTTCAACTCCCAACTATAAAATGCAGTTTGACTAAGTAACTCGACTTCGAGCTACTAGATGGAGTTCAACTGTCACATGGACTACACATTACCATGTCATTAAGTTCAGTTATCATATGAGCTATTTTTTATTTTTTATAATTATTTATAAGGAGTTTGAATGATTGATAGTTAATTTAAAAGTTAATATAAATCTATTGTGGTTAATAAAAGAGCTCTGAGTTATCCTGACTAAGCCTTATGCACATTAACTAAACTCCCAGTTGGTAGGTGTAGTTCGAGTGTTACATGAATTGCACAATACCATGCTACTAAGTGTAGTTATCACATGAGTTCAGAGGAATTTATTAGGAGTTCGAACTATTTTATTAGGAGTTAGACTCTTACATGAGTGCACATTAGCTAGACTCATAGATGCCAAATGCACTTGGACTAAGTCGTAAGTAATAATCATTGGAGTTAAGCTAATATTTGTATTTAATAGTTAAGCTAATATAAATCTATTTTAGTTAATAAAAGAGCTCAGTTATGGTGACTTCTAGCTTCCAAATGGAGTTCAACTAAGCCTTATGCATATTAAGTGGAATCCAAATTGATAGGTGGAGTTCGAGTGTCACATGAGTTGCACAATACCATGCCACTACGTGCAATTATCACACGAGTTCAAAGGAATTTATTAAGAGTTCGAACTATTTTATTTGGAGTTAGACTCTTACATGAGTGCACATTAGCTAGACTCCTAGACGTCAAATGCACTTGGACTCAGCTGTAAGTAATTAGAGTTGTAGTTAAGCTAATAGTTGTAGAATCATTGGAGTTAACATAATAGTTGCATATGATAGTTAAGGTAATAGTTATCCAATATAACTTTGATTACACTTGAAGTCAAGCTAATAGTTCTAGACACATTTGTGTTAAGCTAATAATTGTATCTAATAATCGATGGAGTTAAGCTAGTAGTTGTATCTAATAATCAAATAGTTGAAGATTAATTTTAATTTTTTAAACTATCATTAACTCTACTTATCACATGTTAATTAATTTTTTTTTTTGAAATTATTAATTATTAATTTTATAAGATGCTCATATAATCAATTGGACAGTACACTTGTCTCATTCTCGTTTAATCTTGGACGACTACTATAAAATTAATCTGGACAGTACACTTGTCTCATTCTCGTGGGTAGATGAAAAAGCATAAATGATAGTCCACCCTAAAATTTTAACATATAGACCTATCAACCTAATGAACAAATATGATCTCAATTGACCTTTAGGCTGAAAATGGTTTAATGCGTAAAGATGGTAACGCTATCGTGAAGCAAATACTATATTAATAGCAAAATACAAATAAAATAGGAGCAAATTCGGTGCTCAATTATCTTTATTAACGTAAATCGACTCGAATCTTTATTAAAAACAAATAATATAGGAGCAAATACGGTGGTCGATAAACTTTATTAACGTAAATCGATTCGACGGCCTCGTGAAGAATGGTCATTCAGCCCGCTCGTGAAGAATCTTCATTCCTATATACCTGCAACATATATACACAATTACAAGATCTCGTTCACTTCCACTTTTAGATAGAGAGGGCGAGAAAGAAATCCAATTCAAAGCTTGGGAATTATATTATACTTACCTCCCGAGCATCATAGTGGTGGCTTGTGGATTGGTTCCAGGGCCGTCTCTGAAAGTTGAGCCATCTACAATCTTGAGACTATCAACTCCTTTCACCTGATACTTGTCATTAACCACATAGCCAGCTTCACATCCTCCATGATTATGCCAGATTGTGGCCACCGTATCACGGCAGAACTGAGCGAAGGCTGCATCATCCGACATGTTCTTTGGCAACGCCTGTCCACTGAAGTTGATGTGATTAAACGAGTTAAATCTCCTCAGAGACGTTGTGTAGTTTAAGCAATGGAATGATTGTTGGAAAAACAGCAAAGAAGAAATGCAAAGAACGTTATCATTACAAAATCAAGACTAATTGTGTAGTTTAAGCAATGGAATGATTGAAGGAAAAACAGCAAATAACGTTATCATTACAAAATCATTTCCGTGCAAAATTTGAACATTGAACCAAACTTTTTTGGGGCGAACAATAAGAACAGAAGCACAAAGTCATAAAGTCTTAAATGTTAAGTGGGTCCATTATAAATAGTTTGATTTGAATCATAAAGTCTTAAATGTTAAGTGGGTCCACTATAAATAGTTGGATTTGAATTTGTTACAAAATCCTTTTGTGAAAAATTTGAGCATTGAACAAAAAAAGCCTTTTTGTCAAACAATAAACATGAAGTCACATAGTATTAAATGTTGCGTGGTGTCGATTATATATTGTTAGGTTTGAATGGCTTACAAAATGATTTCGTGCACTATTTCAAGATTGAATCACACTTATTTTTACAAATCACACAACATTGAAAATCCTTTTTTATTTTTTTCATTATAAAAATATAATATGCATTTTGTTATTCATAACAAACAAAATTACATTGTAGCGGTTTATGTTTCCATATCCAATGACATATATTGGAGTGCACATGACATCGATTACTCTTGAGTGAGATATAAAGTATCTGAGTTACTAACGTAATGGCATTGTATGTTGAGCTTGATATGCAATACTGCGTATAGACACAGTACCTTCAAGCGAACCAATGAGACAGAAAATAACTTAGAAAATAAAAATGGACACATTAACAAATCCGAAGAACTTAGAAAATATTTGCAGCCACCAATGGATGATGTTTGCATTGGACCACAAATATCACAGTGCACAATTTCAAGTGGTGTGCGTGCTCTATATGACTTTCCGACTGGAAAAGTCTCTCTGTTCTGCTTGCCAAAAATGCAGCCTTCACAAACCCTCTCTAGTCTGTCAATCAATGGTAAACCTTTTACCATATTCTTTGTGTGCAGTAGCTTCATCCCAACAAAATTCAAATGTCCAAATCTGAAATGCCACAACCAGGATTCATCTTGAACTTCTGTTTGAAATGTAGCCTACAAATTAGCGCTGCCATTTTCTTTCTTGTCGAGGAGCTCGACTGTTTCTTTACTTTCTACCTTGAATGCAGCGCCTGTATTTGTCTTCCCTTTCATGTCGGGAACTATCCTCAATGGAAACAAGCGATTGCTTGTCATTGCTTGTCATTGGCACTTTTGCTATCAGCTGGTCACTTGGACGCTTGTCTTTGATCACACAGTGATCATCTTCCATGTAGACTCTGTATCCTTTTTGTATCAGTTGTCCAATGCTTAACAAATTATGTTTCATACCTTCGACATGATAGACATCAAGGTTATACTTACTCTCCCCCTGTTTGGTTAGAATATCAACAATTCATTATCCCAAGACAGTAACTTGGACATTGTTTCCAAGTGTAACATCAATTTTAACTGAATTGTCTAGACTAGAAAACAAATTTAAGTTACTAGTCATATGATTGTTGTAGCCTAAATCTAAGTACCATATGTCATGTGGACTTTCTTGAATAGCATTGCATTCAAGTGGAGATGTCGATGCCATTAACATTGCACTTGTCGAAGTGTTGGTGCTGGTCGACTAATTTGGGCTTCGCCTTCCTTGGTCATATTGTTTCTTCCTACATTCATATGCATAATGACCAAATTTATTACAGTAATGACATTGAATTTTTTATTTATCAAACCTATGGCCATTTGGCTAACTTGGGTTCTAATTATCTCCTCTACCACCGACATTGTAGGACTTTTGACTCGTCCTCCTCTTGAAGAACTTCTTCCTCTACCTCTAAAGTTGTTTCTCCCCCTGCCTCTACTATGGCTTATAGATGATTGTGCTGCAAATACACCTTCCAATGATGTTTGTGTTCTGCTGAGCCTGTGTTCATGATTGATGAGTGAAGCTTGCAGCTCATTAATGGTGAATGCCGACATGAATGTCAAGATTGTGTTGAATGTCGACAATAACGATATGGAAGAGGAAGTGGTTCAAACACCACATGTAAGTCAACCAGCTGTAGCACCATCGACTCCCATGACACCACAACATTGTTCATCACAAGGACCATTGACACAAGTAGCATCTCAAGCTCCACTGACAAGCACACCAAGAGGACAACATACTCCATCAAGCATTTCATCAAGGTCGACATAAACAAAACCGATGAAGAAAAGAAGTCTGCATGAGATATATGAAGCCGGCACACCAAATTCATTCTCTCTCTTTGCATTATTTTCTCCTATATATGATCCACTAACATTTGAAGAAGCTGTTGAAGAAGAAGTATGGGTACAAGCCATGGATGAAGAAATATAATGCATTGAGAAGAACCAGACATCGGAACTGGTTGATGTACCAAAATAAAAAGATGTAATCAGTGTCAAATGGATTTATAAGACCAAGCAAGATGCTGATGGGAATGTGCAAAATCACAAAGCAAGAATGGTAGCAAGAGGGTTCACATAGCAACCCGGCATAGACTTCAATGAAGCGTTTGCACCTGTCGCACATATGGATACAATCAGAATAGTCTTGGCCATAGCTTCTCAACACAAATGGCCTATTCATCAAATGGATGTCAAGCCGACATTCTTAAATGGTTATCTAGAAGAGGAAGTATATGTGGAATAGCCACAAGGTTATGAAGTTCCAAGTCAAGAGCATAAAGTGTATAGGCTGAAAAAGGCACTCTATGATTTGAAGCAAGTTCCTAGAGCTTGGTAAAGTTGGATTGATTCATATCTCACTGAAAATGGATTTCACAGAAGTGAAAGTGAACCGACATTGTACACCAAAGTTGATGACCAAGGTAAGATGTTAATTGTCTGCTTGTATGTAGATGATTTAATATTTACTAGTGATTTTGGCATAGCAGATTTAAAGCAGACATGGAAAGTGAATTTGAAATGACTGATCTGGGGCTTCTGAAGTTTTTTCTGGGAATTGAAGTTCGGCAGTCTGAAAGTGGTATTTTTATATCACAAACAAAGTATGCATGTGAAGTTTTAAAAAGGTTTAACATGTCTAATTGCAAGACATCCCCAACACCAGTAATAACAGGTTTAAAATTGAGCAAGGATGATGAAGGATCCACTATTGATCCTACGCTGTTCAAAATGCTTGTTGGCAGCCTTATGTATTTGACAGTGACAAGACTAGACATTATGTATGGAGTAAGTTTGATCTCAAGGTTCATGGAGTCACCAAAAGACTCACATTGGAAAGCAGGTAAAATAATTATGAGGTATGTAAGTAGCACAAAAGACCTTGGCATGATGTATTCAACCTCAAAAAATTTTAAACTCATTGATTACACTGACAATGACAATGGAGGCATCATAGATGACAAGTGTTGTTTCATGGGATTCAAAGAAATAGCCCATAGTAACTTTGTCTTCATCTGAAGCAGAGTATGTTGCAACGGCAAGTGCTGCATGTTAAGTTGTCTCGATGATGAGAGTGTTAAAAGACTTGTCACAGAACCATCAAGAACTGCCAACCATCTTCTACGACAACAATTCAGCCATGGAATTATCAAAGAATCGTGTGTTTCAATAGAGAACCAAGCAAATTGACACAAGTTTTCATTTCATAAGAGAGTTGGTGAACAACAAGGAAATTTGTTTGGAATTTTGCAGGTATGAAGATCAACTTACAGACATCTTTACAAAATCATTGGCAAATGAAACATTCTACTGTTTGCATAGTTATCTTGGAATGACAAGTTCTACACAGTGAACTCTGTCATAAACTGAACATGTCTAAGATCTGAAACATTTTGTAAATTTTGTTTTAAAAATCCCCATCTGCTCATAATTAAGGGGGAGTGTTGGAAATATTAATCACTCGCAGATCTGTACCTGACTCCCAGCCGACTCTGTCAGATTCTATATCAGTCAAGATCTTGTTGGTCGGCCTGACAAGAAGGAAGAGTCCACGATTCGGTAATGTAAACCAATCGAATTTGTTTCTAAAGCTAAGTTGTTAGGTAGATAGTTATTACAATCTTTAATGGAGAGTCAGTCAATTCATGTTGAAGTAATTTTTAGGTTGCCTATAAATAGAAGAAGAAGATTGTAAATTAAGTTAGTCACTAGACACATTAGACAGTGGAGGAACTTAGGGTGAGAAGAAGAGAGAAAGAGAAGTTGAAGCTCAAGCTTCTGTATATGTGATTCAGTCGAAGAGCCGAAGCTTTGTAAAAGGATCAATCAGTGAGCCGAAAAGTCTAGAGAGACAAGTTTGTAATACCTTTGTTATTTCCCCACAAGTTGTATATCTAAGAAATAGTTTATGGTTGACTGCATGTTTATTTGGACGCACAATATTTCCAAATTTACCAGTGTAAATGTATTTCACAATTACGGTTGAGTGAAAGAACAAGAATCCTTAAATTTCTCACTTCGTGAAAGTTCCAGGTTTCACGGCACATTGGTCGACTCAAGTCTTATTACATATCTGGGTATATGTTTTTATAAGTTATTTGGATTTGTTAATGTGTCCATTTTTACTCTATCTTACTCACATGTGAAAATCATTTGTAATTTCTTAAGTCTTTTAGACTAAGAAACATACTTTGTATATTTCGACTAAAACCAGACCAAAGTAAGTGAGCCGACTTAAGAGGTCAAAGAGGTCAGTCGACTTGAGAGGTCGAAGAGGTTAGCTGGCTTAAGAGGTCGAAGAGGTTAGCCGACTTGTGGTCAAAGTAAAGTTATCGGCAAATTGTCAAATCAGTCGATAGAACCTACAAGTAAGTTAGACAAGTTTCACCCGACAAGTAAGAAAAAGAAAAATAGGTCGACGTGAAAAATTAAATTATATTATTAATTGAGTGGTAAACTCAAATTTAGTCACCTCGGTTTTGGCTAACAACGTAGAAATTTATTTCAGAGGATGGTGTGAGCCCTAGGTAGTCCCTAGCTACTCCTCTTAAGAGGAATCAACCCATCTAAACATCTTAGAGAATTCAATATTCCTTTAGTCCTACATTTTCCCTCCCTAGGGAAAAGGATTCAAGAAAACCCCCTTGCAACCGTGTGCTTGCAATCTCCTATACCCTTTGAATTATCCAGCATACAGGTAGTGGGTATTCTTAAAGGCTCTCAAACTTACATCGAATCTAGCATCTTCGTTCGCTAGGCTTCAGCTAGTATAAACGGCAGCGCATCCCCACATCTGAAGAACGTGTCCAATGGAGTCATTTTTGAGAAGCTAGCATTTCCATTTTCCATGGGAGAGCTTAGACTACGCAGCAGGGATCCTCAAGACAATCCTTCTATTCGATACAATTATTATTCCCACCCTCTAGACTTGTAGAGAAGCATGCAAGGTGTTAGGATGATTTCTTAACTATTGACGACACGGTCTCTATGTAGATTTTCATATCCAACAGCTAATGGGTCCTCAATCGACACGCCCCTCGAATCTCACTTCATTACGCAAGAATTTCCAAAGAACACGTCAGACGATGCAGCGATGGCTCAGTTCTGCAAGGATACGCTGAGCACATTCTAGCACTTCCATGGTGGATGTCATGTTGGGTTTGTCATTAACGAGAGATATCAGGTGAGCGGAATTGATAGCCTCAGGATTGTGGATGGCTCAACGTTCACAGACAGTCCCGGCACCAACCTGCAAGTAACAACCATGATGCTCGACAGGTAATTATAGTTAGTATTCTTTATATTTTAATTGGGTTAGCATCCCTGGATTTCTGTATATACTAATAAAAATAGGGCATATGTCAATGTTGTGTTGTAGGTATACTAGATTGAAGATTATTCAAGAGTATGAATGAAGGAAGCTTTTGCAACTCAAAAATTAAAAGGAAGCTTGGAAATCAGACGAATTTGTCATGATTGCTTCTCTTTAAACCTTAATGTGATAGGCAGGGTTGGCACGTTGTTCCAATGTATGGGCAGGATAGGCAAACTCTTAATTTATTTTTGAAAGTTCTAAATAAAATTTGTTACAGTTATGAATAACAGACACAAAAGTTTTAAATTTTTATCAAGAAAAATTGAAGTAACATCTTAGAAACAACATAGTGTGATCAACAGTATCATTCCAATGTGAGATGTTGGATAGGTGTTTGACTGTTTATAAAATTTAAAACAAAAGATCGGTCACACCAAACAAAATAAGAGTAATCAATAAGATTCTTTTATAAAAGCATGAAAATGTCAGCATAGTCGTAGCCTTAGGTTAGAAACTTAAAATTAATCGAGATATGCAGTCACTTCAATATTCGAAGCAATCTTCCTATGAAATTTTATTGTTGCAACTTCCGATCTGCCCAAGCTGTCTCCCACCAAACTGTGTGTATTGTTTAATTTTCTTAATCTTTTCAATTTACCCAATTTCGATCTATTATTTAAATTTTGGCAGTAAGCTTTGAAACCTAAACTTTGGTAAACTAATATTATCGGTCTTTGACATCATATCAGAAACTAAAAATTACACAATAATGTTGGAAAAAGTGATTACTCGCAGATCCGTACCTAGCACTCAGCCGACTCTGTCAAAGTCTGTATCATTCAAGATATTGTTAGTTTGACAAGAGGGAAGAGTCCACGATTTGACAATGTAAACCAGTCAAATTTATTTCTGAAGCAAAGTTGTTAGGTAGATAGTTATTACAGTCTTTAATGGAGAGTCAGTCGATTCATGTAGAAGCAATTTTCAGGTTGCGTATAAATAGAAGAAGATTGTAAATTAAGTTAGTCACTAGACATAATAGAGAGATAGTGGAGGAACTCAGGGTGAGAAGAAGAGAGAAAAAGAAGTTGAAGCTCAAGCTTCTGTGTATGTGATTCAGTCGAAGAGCCAAAGCTCTGTAAAAGGATCAGTCGGTGAGCCGACAAGTTTGTAATACCTTTGTTATTTCTGCATAAGTTATATATATGAAATAGTTTATGGTTGAATACATGTTTATTTGGCCACACATTATTTCCATATTTAGTTGTGTAAATGTATTTCACAATTACGGTTGAGTGAAAGAACAAGAACCCTTAAATTTCTCTCTCTGTGAAAGTTCTAGGTTTTACGGCACATTAGTCAACTCAAGTCTTCCTACATATTTGGTTATATGTATTATAAGTTATGTTGGATTGTTAATGTGTCCACTTTTACTTCACCTTACTCACAGGTGAAAAGCATTTGTAATTTCTTAAGTCCTTTACACTAAGAAACATACTCTGTAAATTCCGACTAAAATCAAGTGAACGGACTTAGAGGTCGAAGAGGTAAGCCGACTTGAGAGGTCGAAGAGTTTAGCTGACTTGAGAGATCGAAGAGGTCATCCAACTTGAGAGGTGAAAGAAGTCAACCAACTTGTGGTCGAAGTAAAGTTACCAACAAGCTATCAAATCAGTTGATAGAACCAACAAGTAAGTCAAAGTAAATTAGTCCAATCTAAAAGTCCTATCAAAATTTATAAACTTGTCTAGTCAGGAGTTAGACAAATTTCACCCGAAATGTAAGAAAAAGAAAAAGAGGTTGTCGTGAAAAATTAAATTTTATTAATAACTGAGAGGTAAAATCAAGTTTAGTCAGCTCGTTTTTGGCTAACTGGTATCAGAGCAAGGTTTAGGAAAGAAATTTTGTCTTAAAAAGGTGGAAAATTAACTTTCTATGGAAAGTCAATTAAAAAAAATTAAAAATTGCTTCCACTTCTGGTTCATTGCAAACTCCATTTTTTACTAAAATAATTATGAATATTGGTCTCTAACTATGAAGGCTTTGTTTAGAGGTCAAGATGTCTGTGAGATAGTCCATCATGGTTATGCAGAACCAACAGACATGATAGCATATAACAATCTCACACAGGCTGAGAAAGATGTCTTGAGGGAACAGAGGAAGAAAGATGGAAAAGCTTTGTTTTACATACATCAAGCTATGCATGAGAGCATACTCCCAAGAGTAGCAGCAAAAACTGATGCTAAGCAAGCATGGGATACATTGGAAACCGCCTATAAAGGTTTGGATAAGGTAAGGACATCCAAGTTGCAGATTATGAGAAGAGATTTTGAATCTCTATCCATGAAAGATTTAGAGACTATAGATACGTTCTACACTAGAGTTGTTGGTTTGATAAACCAACTGAAATCTCATGGATAATCCATAGAATACCAAAGGGTTGTTGAAAAAATTCTCAGAATTCTTTCCCCAAGATTTGAAAACTTGGTTGTGACCTTGGAAGAACACACAAACATGTGGACATTTACCATTGATGAGCTACAAGCTTCACTCATCAATCATGAACACAGACTCAACAGAACACAAACATCATTGGAAGGTGCATTCGCAGCACAATCATCCATAAGCCATGGTAGAGGCAGGGAGAGAAACAACTTCAGAGGCAAAGGAAGAAGTTCTTCAAGAGGAGGACGAGGCAGAATTCCTGCAATTGTCAGTGGCAGAGGAGATAATCAGAACCCAAGTCAGCCAAGTGGCCAGAGGCTTGATAAATAAAAAAATCAATGTCATTAATGTAAGAAATTTAGTCATTATGCATATGAAGCCAAGAAGAAACAATATGACCAAGGAAGGCAAATCCCAAATTAGTCGACCAAAATCAGCACTTCAACAAGTGCAATGTTAATGGCATCGACATCTCCACTCAAATGCAATGTTGTTCAAGAAAGCCCACATGACATATGGTCATTAGATTCAGGATGCAACAATCACATGACTGGAAATTTAAATTTGTTTTCCAGTCTAGACAATTCAATTCAAAATGATGTTACACTTGGAAACAATATCCAAGTTACTGTCTTAGGAAAAGGAACTGTTGATTTTCTAACCAAACAGGGGGAGAGTAAGTATATCCCTGATGTCTATCATGTTGAAGGTCTGAAACATAATTTTTCAAGCATTGGACAGTTGATACAAAAAGGCTACAGAGTCGACATGGAAGATGATCATTGTGTGAGCAAAGACAAATGTCCAAGTGACCAGCTGATAACGAAAGTGCCAATGACAAGCAATCGCTTGCTTCCTTTGAGGATAGTTCCCGACATGAAAGGGAAGAAAAACACAAGAGCTGCATTCAAGGCATAAAGTAAAGAAACTGTCGAGCCCCTTGACAAGAAAAAAATGGCGGCACTAATTTGCAAGCTTCATTTCAGATAGAAGTTCAGGATGAATCCTGGCTGTGGTATTTCAGAATTGGACATCTGAATTTTGGTTGGCTGAAGCTACTGCACACAAAGAATATGGTAAATGGATTACCATTGATCGACAGACCAGAGATGGTTTGTGAAGGATTCATTTTTGGCAAGCAGCATAGAGAGACTTTTCCAATCGGAAAGTCATATAGAGCATGCACACCACTTGAAATTGTGCACTTTGATATTTGTGGTCCAATGCAGACATCATCCATTGGTGGCTGCAAATATTTTCTAACCTTTATTGATGACTACTCAAGAAAAACATGGGTATATTTTTTGAAACATAAATATGATGCATTTAGTTATTTTCAGCAGTTCAAGGCACTCGTGGAGAACTAGAGTGGACTCCACATCAAGATCTTGAGGACCGACAAAGGAGGTGAATATGTTTCAACTGAATTTCTAAATTTTTGTAAGACCCATGTCATACAAAAACAACTCACTGAACGGTATACACCTCAGTAGAACAGTATTGTTGAAAGAAAGAAAAAAAACATCAAGGAGATGGCACGCAGCATGTTGGAAGCCAAGCATTTTCCAAATGAATATTGGGGTGAAGAAATCGCAATTGCTATTTACATTATGAACCGATGTCTGAAAAAGTGTGTGAAGAACAAATTTCCCCAAGAATCATGGACAGGTATGAATCATAGTGTTTCTCATTTAAAAGTTTTTGGTTGTGTTGCATATGCTCATGTTCCAGATGAGTTGAGAAAGAATCTAGACAAGAAGGGACATAAATGTATTTTTGTCGGCTATTCTGAAGACACAAAAGCATACAAGTTGTATGATCCTGTCACAAGGAAAGTGATAATCAGTTGAGATGTTCAATTTATCGAGAATGAATCATGGGATAGAACTGTCGACATAAATGTCAAGATTGTGTCGAATATCGACAATGACGATATGGAACAGGAAGTGGTTCAAACACCACATGTAAGTCAACTAGTCGTAACACCGTCAACTCCCATGACACCACGAAATGGTTCAGCACAAGGACTATCGACACAAGTAGCAGCTCAAGCTACACCGACAAGCACACCAAAAGGACAATAGACTCCATCAAGCATTTCGTTGAGGTCGACATCAACAGAACTGGTGAAGACAAGAAGTCCACATTAAACATATGAAGCTAGTACACCAAATTCATTCTCTCTCTTTTCATTATTTTCTCCTATATATGATCCACTAGCATTTGAAGAAGAAGTATGGGCACAAGCCATGGATGAAGAAATATAATGCATTGAGAAGAACTAGACATGGGAACTAGTTGATGTACCAAAACACAAAGATGTAATCAGTGTCAAATGGATTTATAAGACCAAGTAAGATGCTGATGGGAATGTGCAAAAGCACAAAGAAAGAATGGTAGCAAGAGGGTTCACACAACAACCTGGCATAGATTTCAATGAAACATTTACACATGTTGCACGCATGGATACAGTCAGAATAATCTTGGCCATTGTTGCACAAAACAAATGGCATGTTTATCAAATGGAGGTTAAGTCTGCATTCTTAAATGGCTATCTACAAGAGGAAGTATATGTGGAACGACCACAAGGCTACGAAGTTCCAAGTCAAGAACATAAAGTGTATAGGATGAAAAAGGAACTCTATGGTTTGAAGCAAGCTCCTAGATATTGGTACAGTTAGACTGATTCCTATCTCAATGAAAATGGATTTCACAGAAGTGAAAGTGAACCGACATTGTATACCAAAGTGAATGAACAAGGTAAGATGTTAATTGTCTTCTTCTATGTAGATGATTTAATATTTACTGGTGATTTTGGTATAGCATATTTTAAAGTAGTCGTGGGAAGTGAATTTGAAATGACTGATCTGGGGCTTATGAAGTTTTTTCTAGGCATTGAAGTTCAACACTCTAAAAGTGGTATTTTTATATCACAGTCTAAATATGCAAGTAAAGTTTTAAAAATATTTAACATGTCTAATTGAAAGACAACTCCAACACCAATGATAATAGGTATAAAATTGAGCAAGGATGATGATGGATCAATTGTAGATCCTACGTTGTTCAAAAGGCTTGTTAGCAGCCTTATGTATTTGACAACGACAGGACCAGACATTATATATGGAGTAAGTCTGATCTCAAGGTTCATGGAGTCACCAAAAGACTCACATTGAAAAGCAAGTAAAAGAATTCCGAGGTATGTAAGTGGCACAAAACACCTTGGCATTATGTATTCAACCTCAGAAAATTTTAAACTCATTGATTACACTAACAGTGACAATGGAGACAACATAGATGACAGGAAAAGCACATCTGGGTACACATTTCATTTTGGTACAGGTGTTGTTTCATGGGCTTAAAAGAAACAAACCATAGTAACTTGTCTTCAGCTAAAGGAGAGTATGTTGCAGCGACAAGTGCTGCATGTCAAGATGTCTGGATGAGGAGAGTATTAAAAGACTTTTCACAGAACCATCAAGAACTGACAACCATCTTCTGCGACAACAATTTAGCCATAGCATTATCAAAGAAGCATGTGTTTCACAAGAGAACCAAGCACATCGACAAAAGGTTTCATTTATAAGAGAGTTGGTGAATAACAAAGAAATTTGTTTGGAATTTCGTAGGTCTGAAGATCAACTTGTAGACATCTTTACAAAACTATTGGCAAAGGAAACATTCCAGTATTTGCGTAGTTATCTTGGAATGACAAGTTCTACACAGTGAACTCTGTCATAAACAAAGCAAGTCTAAGCTCTGAAATGTTTTATAAATTTTGTTTTAAAAATCCCCATCTGCTCATAATTAAGGGGGAGTGTTGGAAAAAGTAATTACTCGCAGATTCATACGTGACTCTCAGCCGACTCTGTCAGAGTCTGTATCAGTCAAGAAATAATGTATCAAATTCATTTCAATTTTTATGTGTTTACATTTGAATCTATGAGAATTTACATCGACTGAACTAATCACATTCTATATCTTAAATGGCATAACATCGATAAGAGGGTTCTCGAGACTATTGAATCCATAAGCGAAATCAAGATCTGCAATTTCAATAGATTTGATGGTGAATTTGAGATCGTTTCCAGTGAAGATAAATATAAATGAAAGAAAACACAATTAGTTCCCCGGGCATATCCTTATTATAAGAGTATTTGTGCTTACTTCCTATCCCGTGAGCTTCAACTTGCGTTCAGTTTTCAATTTCAATGTGGCACTTGAAATCCATTGCATTGAATGGTGGAGCAAATTCGTTCATGGCAGATTCTCACTATTGTCTATTAACCCTGTTTGTCTAGCAATGGAGGGAGTCATTAAATTAATTAGCAATAACCATATTAATAATATTAAGATGTTTGAAATAAATAAAGAGGTATATATTTGACATATTAATAATGTTTTTTTAGTAAAGAATGTTTCAATTATTTGTATCTAAGAGTTAATCTAATATAACAACCACTTAATTTATGGTTATTAAGCGCAAGTTTATCTTAATTATTCTTCAATTTATACAACTTAGTTTCTATATTGTCTTGGTTAGTTTTCTTTTTTCCCATATGAATGCTTAAGTATTCTATGGTGTGTTCCATGCCCTCACGTTAAAGGGCTGATTCACAATCATGGACTCCTTTAAAGACACTTTAGATGCCGCATAATACTAGAATAAATGGGAAACTTTAACTTTAGGTGACAATTAGGGGTACTTCCCTAACTTATTTGAAGATGAAGTAAAAAGAGAAAAGATAGGTAATTGAATCAGATTTCATAATATATATCATTTATGCAGAGAAAATGTGTGTAAATTATTATAAAATTAGTTTCTGTGAAATTGAGCTTTCAAATTTTTAGCACATCTTAACATATATGTTTGTGCGAGTGCAGCAATATATGAGGTAAATGATGTCAATTTGGGATAAAATCTTGCAGACATATAAAGGACATATGGGCCTAGTGCAACACTATTTATTCAGAATTTTTCATGAATAACTTTTTTTATTATTAATTATTGAAGTCACAAAAGCTTGAAATTAAAACGTTATGTGCGGGTGCAACACTTTAGGGGAAAAAATTAATGAAATCCTTGATTTCTAAATATAAGATCATAGAGCTTGATCTTATCTAGTGCACCATATGGTTTTATTGGGAAATGGTGATGGAAATCAAAAGTTATATAAAAAACAATTGATTATCTATTTTCAAAAACTAACGTGTGTCATTGAGAAAAATAATTATAAACAAATAAATCATAGTTTTGAAGGAAAAAATTACATATTTAGAATCGTAAAATCGTACTCTACAATATTCTAGATTTTCATTATAAAATATTGTGTATGTCATAGCAAAACACGCCATCTAAACTGAGCATATTGATAGACTTCTAAAAGACAAGCAATAGCCCTGGCTTATTTGTCCTAGCCAATAGGTTCGGTAGTCCGAAGCTATTTCCGAACATAATGCCAAACCTTATTCCCGCCGATTTTTTTAATTTAAAAAAACACATATGCGTTATAGCTTATTCATATTGCATATACAAAACACGCCATCTAAACTAAGCATATTGATAGAGTTCTAAAAGACAAGCAATAGCCCTGGCTTATTTGTCCTAGCCAATAGGTTCGGTAGTCTGAAGCTATTTCCGAACATAATGCCAAACCTTATTCCCGTCGATTTTTTTAATTTAAAAAAACACATATGCATTATAGCTTATTCATATTGCATATGTGATATGAATAAGATATAACGCATATGTGTTATAGCTTATTCATATTGCATATGCGATATAACACATATGCGATATGATAAAGCTATAACGCATATATGTTATAACACATATGCATTTTTTCTTAACTAATTTGGTACGAGAGTAAAAAAGAGTAATAGCATCCTTATCCCATTATAATACCATTTAGACAACACTATGATGGACACAAACAATTCCTTTTTTTAACAGTGAATGAAGCCATGGGTTGTGCATCCAAGAAAATAGGGCAGTGAATGAAGCCATGGGCTGTGCATCTAAGAAAATAGGGTTTGAATGAATCCATGGGTTGTGCATCCAAGAAAACAATAATTCCTCCCGTCCTTCTATCTATTTAGCTTCAAGGGAAAATTTGCAACATTAATAAAGAGATTGAAGATTGTTTTATGTCAGCGCTCAAAGGACATTATAAAGTCACGAGAATTCTTGTTTGGTAGCTCTTTTGGATGTAAAAAATCTAGAACGAGTACCGATGGATCAACGTATGCGCTCACTGCAAACTGTTGGTGATGATTTGTCAATAGGCGATAGGTGAATTTAATCAACATTGTTATAGTTATCGTGTTCTTTTAATCATCATCTTGTTCTTTTAATCCTTGATTAAGGATGTCCGGTTCTTTTAATCTTTGATTAA
>LPNX011164385.1:20000-116221 GCA_001517045.1 Pseudotsuga menziesii
TCATCCTCATCCTCATCATCATCATCATCATCATCACCCTCATCCTCATCATCACCATCATGGTCATCATCATCATCACCCTCATGGACATCATCATCATCATAGTGATCATCCTCCTCATCATCACCATCATTGTTCATCATCATCGTCATCATCATCGTCATCATCACCACCCTCATCCTCCTCCTCCTCGTCATCATCATCATCACCCTCATCCTCATCATCATAGTCATCATCCTCATCATCATCATGATCATCATTATCATCACCATCATAGTCATCATCACCCTCATAATCATCGTCGTCATAGTCATACTATTCGTTATAGAAGTTTAACATATTTCAGTCCAAGTTTGAAATTCATTTGATATTTAATATTTTAATATGTGATAAACATAGATAAATGTAAATTGCATATTCAGTGAGCACTAAATTGCATATGCGTTTTGGAGATCATGTAAAAAATCTACCCGTTAATTAAAAAGCATTGTATCAATATCGCATATGCGATATATCGGAGGTGCGTTATATCGCATATGTGATATGTGTTGAATAAACAATGTTGGGTTGCATGCTGTGGGCCAAGTTTACTGTAACAAAAGACATAATTTGTTTGAACCCATGCAAAGAGAACTGTTCAACGTGCAATTTAATCATTAATTACATAATTCCATAGTTTTGTACAGGTTTGGGTGGATTTCAATGGGGAATGTACATAATAGAGGTCGAAGGTAAGCAAGGAAGGTGCTTACATTGGAAGAAGCAGAAAAGAAAAAAGAAAAAAAGAGGGAAGATTCAAGAAATCGTCGGCATTCATTACATGAGAAAATAGTTCCCATTCCCCCTCAATAGATACCTGATGTAGAGGCTAAGGAAGATAATGCAACATTAAAGGAAGCTGGTTATACAAAAGTTGATATTATCAATTCATTAGTAAATGGACAATCTTGTGAAGAGATCAATAATTATGTTACTCCTGATGCAAATGTGACTCAGCAACAACCATGGTCGGTGGTTCAATCTCCTAATTGAATTTGTCAGCCTATAGTAGATGTAAACGTCACTCCAGAATTTTAAATGACAACAAATTTTCCATCAAAATGAAAGAGAACTCCTAAACAAATACAAGTGGATGAGAGCAGATTGACTTCCATGGAAGGTAAGGTGGCTAAACACACTATCCTTCGTCATTGTTCTCAAATAATGAAACAATATTTTGATAACAAATCCGAAGCCGGTAAATGCCAATTGTTTTTAGCTTTGCTTAAATCTAGAAATATGGAAACTATTAGAAGAAATTTAGGTATAACAACAATGAAGAATATCGAATCAAGTAATCACATTGTTAAATCTCTTGCTGCTGCATTCACATCGATTGGTAAAAAAATTCGTTCACAAGACTGTAATGTGGCTCGTCGTGTATTGGCTGAATCAATTGTATGTAGATCCACAAGACAACATCATTTACTTAAATGCACATCACAAATTGTTCCTTTACATCCAAAGACACTTAAAAAATATTCAGTAAGAAGAGACAACCTTAATGTAGAGGGACAAATGGAAACATTATGGGCATTTAGCGGTAGGTTTCCCCGCAAAGACATGAAGTTAGTCGAAGTAGTGAAGGGCCTAGTGCAAATGTTTTGGCATGATAACACTAGGCCTTCTTCTAACATGAAGGATGTGTTAAAACATTGTAGGGGTTCTAGAAACAATGAACCTCATGTTAAACATTATCTTGACATGACACAAACTCAACTATTCGAGATGTTTAAAGTTTCCCACGTAGAGCTAAGGCTCGGGCAAAGATCTTTTGAAAAATGCAAGCCTTGGTATGTTAGAATCAATACCATCCGGAACACTTGTTGTTGTAGATACCACATAGAGTTTGACCTATATTACCATACATTTGCACATATACATTTTTTTTTGCATCCTAACCATGTGCAGGAATGCTCAAGTATATTATCGTCAATGTCATCCAAAGATTTCATCCATAGCATAATGTGTCCAAGGAAAGATGGGTAGACACATTACTTTAAACAATGTGTAGATGGTTCTTGCAACAATTGTGGTGGGCTATCATTATGGTCTGATTGCATCCATGAAAGTGAAGATCAAGCATTTGGGAATGCAATTGTTGAGAAGAAGAACTATCAGTATGAGACATATCAACTACATGATGGGAAAGAAAGCAGGAAGATTAAATTGGTGAATTCACAGGTAAATTGTTGAATGTTGACATATTAATATTCATGTAGACATTTTTATGTGGTGTATTGACATATTAATATTCATGTACCAGGTGAGAGTATGTGATTTTATTCCAGAGTTTCATGGAAAGATCCAACAATACATTCAACATGTTGATATGTTACAGTGGAAAGATGAGCAATTCAGAATATGCCGGGACACCTTCCCTCTCGAAACAATACTATCAGTGGTTGACTTTGCAGAAAATTACACCCTACAACCACAAAATGAAATTATAAGTCAATACTATCACGCAGAGCAGGTGAGCATAATGGTGCATATCACGTATCGACATGGGCAAGATAGCAATAAAGAGAAACATGTGATACTAAAATAAAGTCACTTCTACATAAGTGATGACCGGACCCATGACATCCATTACATGCAACATTGCTTTAAATTATTCTATGATCATGTGATAGCTATTGATATACCATTTTCTTGTCATTTCATTTGGTCAGATGGTTGTGTTGCACAGTTCAAGAATGTACATGTATTTGAATGGTTGTGTTTGTTGCACATAAAATACAAGGTGCCACATGTATGGAACTACTTTGAAAGCGGTCATGGAAAAGGAGAGCATGATGGTGCTGGTGCATGCATTAAAACTGCCCTTCGAAGGGAAGAGATGAAGTTTACAGGTGCTCACCTTCGAGACGCTGCATCTATAGTCGAATGGTGTGCATCTGTTATGGGAGAACAAGCAACAAGGAAACACTTAGTGTGAATAATATTCTGGGAGGTGACAAATGTGGACCGATCACAAACACATCGGGTGAACATAGTGCATGGAACTCGACAGTTTCATTCAATTAGAAGCTTAGACAACTCATCCCTACAAATTTGGACAAGATTGAAGGCTTGCTTTTGCAGTTCTTGTAGCATCAGTGAATGGGATTATTGTGAGGATACGGATACCGTTGATACATGGGATCGAATGACACTTGGCACCAATTTCAATGGGGTTAATGAAATAGACCATTTGGAATATGATCAGACACATATTTCTACAAATTATGATCACATATCGGATCTCATACAAGCAGGTACATGAGTAGTACCTAAATTAGAAAATGCATTTATGTATTGTTTACTCAACCTATGTAGAATTTAATTTATGTAGAAATTAGAAATGCAAGACCTTATTTACAAAATGTATTGTTAACTCGACTTATTTCCTTTCACAGGTCAGATATATGCAGTGGTTGCCCCAAAAAATAATGAATGGGGTTCTGACTATTGGTTGGCACATTTCTTAGAGGGGAAACAAACCATTCTCGAACCTATTACAAATGATGAAAATATTGAATTTCCAATCGGCTCGATGGTTATAAAAGGGGAGTACTTGACACTTGCATCACAATAGAAAAGGAAGGGTGGGTATGTATATCAAGATTATAGACCAGAAGCTATTGTGTACCACTTCACCAACCTAGTAGTTGGTATAAACATCAAGTTGTGTACACTTGGTCACAAAAATAGGTCACATGTACGATACTTGCTACCTCATATACAGCACGAAAGATTGATGGACACCATCGGCACCATAGATGATCCGGATGGCCTACTTGTATGAGTGCATTCTCAGGTGCACTATTTAACCTTTAAAGTGAATTCTGAAGCACAATTTCAATTATTTAGCCTTACTTTATTCCTAATGTAATAAACCTGTGATTGACAGATACCATTCATAGACATAATATTATTCATAGGATACTAGACACTATAAACACAATCGTACAACCTCGAGTGAGTTATCTATACATCATGTTTGCACATTTTCATTGGGTTCTTTTTTTTTTCTTATGATGTTACTAATGTCTAGCCTTTCATGTGCCTAGGATACAAACACCATCTACGACACATTAGAGGTGCTAAGAATGGTGTCTTTAGACACCAACAAATAGAGTTTGGAAAATAACAAGCTCTCGAGTTGTTGAAATTTACATTTCTTGATGTTTTTAGTTTAATATACATTTAATTACATTGCCATGTACAAATCGGAAACCAACTAGGCTTTCATGAACACCACTTTGCATGCTATCACTAGGGTTGACAAGTTATGAGATGGAACTAGGGTTTAGTGAGCAATTTACAAGTTAAGAGAGAGAACTAGAAACACATAGACATGTACAAATCGGAAACCAACTAGGCTTTCATGAGCACCAATTTCCATGCTATCACTAGGGTAGACAAATAATGAGATGGAACTAGGGTTTAGTGAGTAATTTACAAATTAAGAGAGGGAACTAGAAACACATGGCCATGTACAAATCGAAAACCAACTAGGCTTTCATGAACACCATATTGCATGCTATCACTAGGGTTGACAAGGTATGAGATGGAACTAGCGTTTAGTGAGCAATTTACAAGTTAAGAGAGGGAACTAGAAACACATGATCACCAATACTTGCATGCACCAACTAGGGTTGACAAGGTATGAGATGGAACTAGGGTTTCGTGAGCAATTTGCAAGTTAAGAGAGGAAACTAGAAACACATGGACATGTACAAATCGGAAACCAAATAGGCTTTCATGAACACCAATTTGCATGCACCAACTAGGGTTGACAAGGTATGAGATGAAACTAGGGTTTCATCTCATACACATGGAACTAGAAACACATGGCCATGTGCAAATCGGAAACCAACTAGGCTTTCATGAACACGAATTTGCATGCACCAACTAGGGTTGACAAGGTATGAGATGGAACTAGGGTTTAGTGAGCAATTTACAAGTTAAGAGAGGGAACTAGAAACACATGGCCATGTACAAATCGGAAACCAACTGGGCTTTCATGAACACCAATTTGCATCCACCAACTAGGGTTGACAAGGTATGAGATGGAACTAGCGTTTAGTGAGCAATTTACAAGTTAAGAGAGGGAACTAGAAACACATGGCCATGTATAAATCAGAAACCAACTAGGCTTTCATGAACACCAATTTGCATGCTATCACTAGGGTTGACAAGGTATGAGATGGAACTAGGGTTTAGTGAGCAATTTACATGTTAAGAGAGGGAACTAGAAACACATGATCACCAATACTTGCATGCACCAACTAGGCTTTGATGAACACCAATTTGCATGCACCAACTAGGGTTGACAAGGTATGATATGAAACTAGGGTTTAGTGAGCAATTTGCAAGTTAAGAGAGGGAACTAGAAACACATGGACATGTACAAATCAGAAACCAACTATGCTTTCATGAACACCAATTTTCATGCTATTACTAGGGTTGACAAGGTATGAGATGGAACTAGGGTTTAGTAAGCAATTTACAAGTTAAGAGAGGGAACTAGAAACACATGATCACCAATACTTGCATGCACCAATTAGGCTTCAATGAACACCAATTTGCATGCACCAACTAGGGTTGACAAGGTATGAGATGGAACTAGGGTTTACTAAGCAATTTGCAATTTAAGAGAGGGAACTAGAAATAGATGGACATGTACAAATCAGAAACTAGCTAAGCTTTTATGAACACCAATTTGCATGTTATCACTAGGGTTGACAAGGTTTGAGATGGAACTAGGGTTTAGTGAGCAATTTACAAGTTAAGAGAGGGAACTAGAAACACATGGCCATGCACAAATTGGAAACCAACTAGGCTTTCATGAACACCAATTTTCATGCTATCACTAGGGTTGACAAGGTATGAGATGGAACTAGGGTTTAGTGAGCAATTTACAAGTTAAGAGAGGGAACTAGAAACACATGATCACCAATACTTGCATGTACCAACTAGGCTTTCTTGAACACCAATTTGCATGCACCAACTAGCGTTGACAAGGTATGAGATGGAACTAGGGTTTAGTGAGCAATTTGCAAGTTAAGAGAGGGAACTAGAAACACATGGACATGTACAAATCGGAAACCAACCAGGCTTTCATGAACACCAATTTGCATGATATCACTAGGGTTGACAAGGTATCAGATGGAACTAGGGTTTAGTGAGCAATTTAAAAGTTAAGAGAGGGAACTAGAAACACATGATCACCAATACTTGCATGCACCAACTAGGCTTTCATGAACACCAATTTGCATTCCCCAACTAGGGTTGACAAGGTATGAGATGGAACTAGGGTTTAGTGAGCATTTTGCAATTTAAGAGAGGGAACTAGAAACACATGGACATGAACAAATTGAAAACCAACTAGGCTTTCATGAACACCAATTTGCATGCTATCACTAGGGTTGGCAGGGCATGAGAAACAACTAGGGTTTAGTGAGCAATTTACAAGTTAAGAGAGGGAACTAGAAACACATTGACATGTACAAATTAGAAACCAACTAGGCTTTCATGAACACCAATTTGCATGCTATCACTAGGGTTGACAAGGTATGAGATGGAACTAGGGTTTAGTAAGCAATTTACAATTTAAGAGAGGGAACTAGAAACACATGATCACCAATACTTGCATGCACCAACTAGGCTTTCATGAACAACAATTTGCATGCACCAACTAGGGTTGACAAGGTATGAGATGGAACTATGGTTTTGTGAGCAATTTGCAAGTTAAAAGAGGGAACTAGAAACACATGGACATGTACAAATCGGAAACCAACTAGGCTTTCATGAACACCAATTTGCATGCTAGCACTAGGGTTGACAAATAATGAGATGGAACTAGGGTTTACTTCAAGCAATTTACAAGTTAAGAGAGGGAACTAGAAACACATGGACATGTACAAATCGGAAACCAACTAGGCTTTCATGAACACCGATTTGCATGCTATCACTAGGGTTGACAAATAATGAGATGGAACTAGGGTTTAGTGAGCAATTTACAAGTTAAGAGAGGGAACTAGAAACACATGGCCATGTATAAACCAGAAACCAACTAGGCTTTCATGAACACCAATTTGCATGTTATCACTAGGGTTGACAAATAATGAGATGGAACTAGGGTTTAGAGAGCAATTTACAAGTTAAGAGAGAGAACTAGAATTTTGAAACCAACTAGGGTTGACAAATAATGAGATGAAACTAGGGTTTAGTGAGGAATTTACAATTTGAGAGAGAGAACTAGAAACACATGGACATGTACAAATTGGAAACCAACTACGGTTTTATGAACACCAATTTGCATGTTATCACTAGGGTTTACAAGTTATGACATGGAACTATGGTTTAGTAACCTCTTTACAAGTTATGAGATGGAACTAGAAACACATGGATGTATGTACATATTGAAAACCAACTAGGGTTTGTAGGGTATGATGTTAGTATTGTAGGGTATTGTAGGGTATGATGTATGTTAGTATGGTATGATGTTAGTATCATAGGGTATTGTAGGGTATGATATGGTATATATTAGACATGCATGCATGACTTAGTGTTATGATGTTAGTGTATGGTATGTTAGTATGGTATGATGTTAGTGTCATAGGGTATTGTTGGGTATGTTATTGTATGTTAGTATGGTATAATGTTAGTATCATAGGGTATTGTAGGGTATGATATGGTATATTACACATGCATGCATGACTTAGTGTTATGATGTTACTGTATGGTATATTAAAATGGTATGATATGTTAGTATGGTATGATGTTAGTATGTTATGTTATGGTATGTTATTGTATGTTAGTATGGTATGCTGTTAGTATCATAGGGTATTGTAGGGTATGGTATTGTATGTTAGAATTGTATGATATTAGTATCATAGGGTATTGTAGGGTATGATATGGTATATATTACACATCCATGCATGACTTAGTGTTATGATTGTTAGTGTGTGTAATATAGTTAGTGTATGGTATGGTTATGATGTTAAAAAGTTGACGAGTCATAAATTCTTCCTTTAAGTATTGGAAATTCATAAGTTAGCACACATGTGAACCACACATATCATTATATCACATAGGTGAACCACACATATCATGTTCCAAGATCAAGGCAACCATATATGTATAAATTTGAACCTTGCTTTATATTATATATGTATAGAAATAATGTTACAAAAATTGGCATGCCACATGGCCATAATACAAAATAGTGGATCAAAAAGTACATCTGTGTGTATATGAACAAAAATTTACATCTATGTATCCCCCCTATACATTTATTCTAGTTGTCCCCCTTTCGCTGCCACTGCCAATGTCTTCGAAGAAGTCTAGCGTTCTTTTCCAACTGCTCACTAGTGATCCCCATTGTTGAACAAGAGGGATAGGTCGCATCAGTGGAGACTGCAAAAAAACCAATTTTTGTAAGTTAGTTTACCAACCTTTAAAAATTCTATGTACATTTGTTCAAATTCCAAAACCAAAATAACATTTTTACTTTCTGTACGTGAGTAAGTAATAGTGGGTCATGGTGCCTCACTAACAACGACCATGATTGGGTGCTCTTCAAGCACCACTTGCTCACTATCAAGATGCATAAAAATATATATATGCCAATGTTAACAAATATACATGTACATTGGGGGGGAAGACGTGGGTTGACAACAACCTCGCTTTGGTGCTCTTCAAGCATCACTATCTTAATAGATTCTTGCATAAAGTAACATATCTCAAAGTGATACATAAACCTACAAAAACGTAAAAAGAGAAAGCACCAAATCAAGGAAAGCCATACATAAACGTACAAAGAAAGCGATACATAAACTTACAGCTACCTTGTCAGAGGAGGTGTGTAACCAGTGGATCTATTAACTAGCAATGAGAGAAAAGGACTTCTACTTGTACTAGTGAATAAGCTCGCTTTTTGGACATATTCATCAAAATCATGTTCCTACTTACAAAAGGATAAAGATACAATTAGACAATTTCAAAAAATAAAAAAAGTACATGTTGAATCATTAAAATCATAATTAAAAGAAAGCGATACATAAACATACATGCTGGCTCGTGATAGGTGGGTCATCAATCTGGTGCTCTTCAAGCACCGGTGCCTCAATAGAAGCCTACATAAAATAACATATGTCAAATTCAGATAATAAAAAGAATCTTAGACATATATACTACATGGATGAAAAATGATGTTTTCAAAGAGAGCAAAACATACATGTACTAGGAGGGGGGGAAGAGGTGGGTCGGAAACAACCTCGCGTTGGTGCTCTTCAAGCACCAATGGCTCAATGGTTGCCTGCATAACATAACATATGTCAATGCCAGATAATACAAAGAAAACGAGACATATACATTATGGACGAAAAATGATTTTTCCAAAGAAAGCGAAACATAATTAAAAGTATAATTAAAATCATATTTAAAATAATAACTGTGTTTGGGAATCTACCTATGCATGAGAGGGAATAGACTAAGATTCAATGTACTCATCCTGATCACCCTGCATAAAACATGTTGTATCAAAATTAGGATGTATTGAATGTTACAATCTCTACTATAAATATGTAAATAAGGTTGACAAATTAACAAGTATAGGTCTTACCCCTAATGGTGAAGAACCAAACCCATATGCAATATTGACAGCCGCATCAATGTTCTCAACATTGATCGGCGGACTATGTGACTCTGGTGTGCCATGGGACACCAACTGTATATTTGTTAACATAATTTGTTAGATAATTAAATAGAAATAAATTGCAAAACAATTCAAAATTGTGATACGAAACAAAATATAATATGAAAATAATGAGTTTTACTTACAAATCGAAGTAATCCATCGTCCCGAAAGTCTGAAGTAAGGCCATAGCATATGCCTCCACATGATGTGCAAGGGTGTGGAGTAACACGACGCTCTGAACGATCTGCATCTCCTGTGTGATCTGTAGATAGGTCGGCCTTAGAAGTGCCAACCCCTTGGCCTACAATGCCTTGGACATCAATCCCATGCTGAAGCAATGTATCTGCCAAGTCAAATAATTCCTCCTATGTATCCTCAATCACAAGACCCGTAGGTGGATATAGCCAAGGGGGTTTTGGTGTGCATGGAGGGCGTGGCACACGGTTAGGATCCGTCCTGGCCCCTTCCCTATCTTGGGGCATCCCATGACCAACACCCTGGAAGCCTAAGATATCGAAATAGTTAACATGTTTGCCTAGGATGAATTCTGCATACAACTTCCTAAGGAAATAAAATGGGATTTTCTTATTCCCATGAGGGTCTTCATCGAAGACCATATACCAATGATCCATCCAATTGGCCTTTATATTTGGTTCAATGCACCAATCTATGGAAATGTGTGCTCAACTGGTGGGTGGAACCAATTCGGTGCTAGGGTCCCAGAATAATGAAAATAATTGGTATTTCGTAATCTTTATGTCTTTGATGTCTTTATAACTCAATCCATCGAAGTAGTATTGCCTCCTGAATTCTATGTATGAGCTAATGTTGTACATAACTCCTCGGGCATTGGAAATTGTGTTTGTTATTGTGTCCAATGCATCAACTAAAGACTGTCTCAAATGATCCCCCCTCTAATAGATGAGCTAAGGCGCCTCAATGATGCCAAATGTGCAAGAATCTGTGAGTTTCGATCTTGTTCCCCCTCCGGGTTTGGGTTTGGGTTCATGTTTGGGTTAGGTTCTGGGTTATTAGAGGGTTGGTTTTCCACATTATCTTGCTCATTTCTGTTATCTATTAATATTTAAACAAAAAAATACAAGTTGTTTTACTTAATCATTCTTTGATTTCATTTAATTTTTTTTATTAAATTTGTTTTAAATAATTATTAAAACTATGAAATTAAGAAAAACAATAAAGAATTGAAAACTGATTGAAATGGATAAGAGAAGTTACCTGCCATTGGATCCAATCCACCTCCAACTCGACCTCCAACTTGACCTCCAAAAGGTGAAACACAAATCGCCTCTGTATTTTTTCGCCCACGCAGTTTATCTCTCTCCCGATGCTTCACTGTGCAAATGATATTTGAGGCCCGTGGCCTCTGTTTTGTTTTTTGTTTAGTTTTCAATATCACATCTGCGATATATATCGCATATGCTATTTTTAACTTTTACAAAATGCATATGCGATACTTCCTTACGAACCTTAGCCTTGTGTTGGGCTCGGGTTATTCCGAAGATACCATCAATAACGCATATGCATTCTTGATTTGCACTTCGAAAGTGTGTTTCTAATTTCTTAAGTGGCACTAAAAAGTGGAACCAACTTCTTGCGAGCGCCCTAAAATTTCAATTATCTAAGGATTTTATTGATTTCATGGATAATGCCATTAACCATTTCAATGGGTTGAGATGTATCAAAGAAACATGGAAAATGCTATAGAGATAAGCAAAACTGCTAAACTTTTTAAGAGAAACTCAAACCTCGATTCTAAATAAAAATTAATTGCAAACTTTTTTAATACAACTTAAGACCTAACTAAAAAAGGTCACCTACATTTCAACATTTTAAAGGAAATATTTACTTGAAGAAAAATCACAAATCTCACTATAACTACTATACACCAAACCAAACCTCATCAAAATTGAATATAACTATAAAGTTAAAAGCCTATAAAACTATACACCAAACCAAGCCTCAACAAAATTGAATATGACTACAAAGTTAAAAACTTATAAATAAATAAAAAAGCAACTTAATAACTATTACTACATTCTTTTGTTATTTAAATAAGGCATTAATAGCTACTCATACATTCTATCCTTATTTAAATAAGGCATTAAAAACTATTGTTATTTGATGTATAATCGGATGGCTTTTCTAAAACCAAACATATATTAAATTTATATAATTAAAACTATAAACATGTTTAAAAATTTATTAGATTAAAATAAAATATTATAAATAAAATTTATTTTAAAGTCACAATGACTCATTGTGTGTCATTGTAGTTACGAACTAGAGGCACATTCAAATATTTTGATTAACTTTTGCTTTAAACCCATTTCATTTGGTATGGCTTGTAGTTAGGAAGAATGGAATAATGTCTAGATTCTAGGTGTAATTGAAAGAACATTTTAAAACACTTTTATCGCTTGTGGTTTGGAACTAGAGAGTTTACAGTACATATTCCTCTTTACAGGTATAGGATCTTTACACTCTGAATTCCTCTTCCCCACCAAATGCATATGGTGTCTAACTGATCTGGTATTAGCTTTTCTTGAAACTTGGATGAGTTAAATGGAATCTCCTATAAGAAATTTGTATAAAATATATATCTATGGATTTACATTCACCTCCATGGGGTCAACCTTAGAGGCCCTTACGACTATGAAAGCTAAGCACGGGACAACATATTTCTAATTTACAGTTGCACACAGAAGAAGCATGTCAGATTCCAACTTGTGGATAATAATTTTGTTTAGTGTTTGCATTAATGCTACGTCTTTGAGAATTCTACTGCTCTATCGAATTAAACCTGCAGCAGCCATGGAAAAGAAACCAAGGTTTTGCTGTTTGCGAAGATTTAAAGAGAAGACGATTCATCCGGTACAAAATCTGGACGGCGGAAAAAACGACCACAAATGCTATCCGGTTGAGCATAAAGAATATGAAATCATGGATGAAATCGGAAGGGTCCGGAGTGCGATTGTGTATAAGGCAAAGTGCCTCGCTTTTAACGAAGTGGTGGCCATGAAGTGCCTGGATCTTGATGCGATTGGCGCAGATATGGAGAAGATCCGGCGAGAAGCAAAAACCCTAATGCTTCTCAGCCATCCAAACGTCTTAACCGCTCACTGTGCTTTTCTTGTGAATTAATACCTATGGGAAGTGATGCCATTCATGGCTGGAGGTTCCCTTCATACCATTCTCAGGACGTCTTCACCCGACGGGTTACAAGAATCGATAATCGCAACAGTTGTGAAGGAGACTCTGAAGGCCTTGGATTATCTCCACTGTAAGGAGAGTCACATCCACCTGCACGTCAAGGCTGGAAATATTTTAGTCGACAGCAACGGATCCGTCAAGCTGGCAGACGTCAGTATATCTGTGTGTATTTTTGAGTCGGGTGAGAGGGAGAAGATGAAGAGAATTATAGTTACAGGTTCCAATTTTTTGGATTGCCCCGGAAATCATATTTTATGATGCGGAGTGGGAATTACAGTGATGGAGCTTGCTCATGGCCGCCCTCCACTTTGGGAAACCTCCCATGCTTGTAATTGGTAACCTGGGCAGAGGTATTGTTCCAAAGTTTACTGATTCCAAATTCTCGACGTCCTACATGGAGATGGTGGTCTCGTGCTTGGCGTTCGATCCGCAGAAAATACGTTGTGCTGAGAAACTGCTAAAACATTCTTCTTTAAGCAGCATGCAAGGTCGCAGAAAAGATGTTGTGCTGAAAAACCGCTAAAACATTCTTTCTTTATGAGCAAGTTGGTTGTGCAAAACGGGTAAATGTAAATTAGTTTATATTTTAAATGTAACTAGAGATGAGCATGTCCAATTATATAAATAATTTGAAAACATTTTTGAAATGAGCATGTCTAATTATATAAATAATTTGAAAACGTTTTATAAAATAGGGAGATTGGTGGAAAGGTAGAGAGTTCTTTTATTGAATAGTTCGAGTTTAAATAACGATGCTGGGTTTATTTTAAGTTAAATGCCTTCACATGTTCGATGATATAATATGAATACTTTTGGATAAAAAGAGATGCTAAATACACAAAATTAAGGAGGAAATCTTTAGATACAATTTTCATTATAATCAAAGAAAATATTTTCGAAAGAGAATGACATCGACATTAAGTGTTACTACATTGAAGGGTGATCTAATTTCTTGCATTTGATATTTTTACTAGAAGCAAAATTAATTGGGTTGGTATGCCAAAACACCCATATAAGAGGAAGGATGCATATTTTGCATCTAACCCAGAAAAAGAGACCATCATTAACTTGCACTCATCCTTCATTAAAAGTTGAATGTTAAATTGACCAGCATTGCTTCAACATTAATAAAGATGCATCAAATATTGGACATTTGTAATGTCTCAATTTTTAATGTTTTGTAGAGATTTTACCCTAAAATTGAAAACGCATGAAATCTCTTAAAAGATGTAGTTTATCATTTTTTTTAGTTTTCTATCCATTTTCTTTCTTGAAACCTGTATTGTTATAAATCTTAGTCTTCTATTAGATCTCGAAAGAATAAACAATGGATGAACATAAATATTGAAATTTGTATTTTATACTTTTAGTATTTAAGTTAAAAGTTTGTATTTTAAATTTTTAAATTTTCATCATTTTATTGGAAAAAATGCTTTGAATGTTGCATAACTTTTAGGTCTATTGTTCCTAAAATTCTTAGGTTAAAACTTAAGATTGAAAAATAATTTTCATAAAACCCAATAATGCTAGAAATTAGTCTAGCATTACCTTTAACATTAAATGTTAAAATCACAAATTAATGTACTTTTTCCATACATTATATTGATACAAGAACCTTATTACACCAATTGTTGCATGTTCTCCTATCCATGTGTTTATGTTATGGTATTTACACCGGTGCATCACCATAGCACACATGTTTCATTATCTTCTCCTATCAATCTGTTCATGTTATGGTATTTACATTACTGCATCTCATGGCAAGGAGCTCAAGGCCAAGGCCCTGCCAGTGATTGAATTTTTGGGGATAGGTGATCAAGGTTGATACCTATGGCTTTTGTTATAAGTCAAGCATAGTAGATATATTTTGATATATCATGTAAATGTACAAATTAATATAAAACCACATCTAGCTAATTCCTTCATTAATTCCTTCCAGAAATTGGATGAGGCAGCTAATGCCTGGGATAGTGCAAGGCATGGAAGACTACAGTCTTCACAGGCCTACAGCCTGGGGGAAGCCACACTCTTGCTTCTGCAGCAAGCAAACCTGCATGGAGACGTGTTCCCATCCTCTCATCCTTGAGTTATGCTAAGTGTTGGGGAATCCCGTCATTCTTGCCATTTGCTCTAGGTCGTGTTTTTGCTCTGGGCGATCCATCATTCACGAGGGTTCATTCGCATTGTTGTTCATCCAGCTACAGGGAATTGTTGTTGGTACTGGGTTGTTCACCTTGTTCATTCAACCCGCAGGAAGAGAACTATGTTTTGTTCACCCATTCCATCCATTCTAGTCTGCTGATGCGTGCTATTGTTGTTCTTGGTACAGAATCATGCGTTGTGTTGTGATTGTCCCTCTGTTGCTTAGCGTTCACATGTTTTGGGTCATTCTCCCTATTAGAAGAAGCTAGTTGCTTTTCTGAGCGAATGAGTAGTGGAGATTAGTCGATTCTCTAAAGAGTGGTCCTATGTGGGTTTCCTAGCATGGTCATTTTCCTGCAGTAGAAATCCTATGTTACAGTGTTTTCCATGTGTACAATGAGGAACCTATTTTGTTGGTTACAGTGTTTTCTCTGTGTATAGTGAGCGACCCGTTTTGCTGGTTACATTGTGGTTGCCGTGGTGTACATTTACCGTGAGAACCATGTTTGATCTGGATGTCCATCCCTGATCTTGCCGTCGTGTTGGTTCTCTTCCTAGAGCCGTGAACCAGTTATTTGCAAGTATTTTCCTTTGTTGAGCAAGAGAACAGGGGTTCATGGTTCAGACAGTTTGATTTCACTCTCTTGAGTCGCGAAAGGCGTTCCAGCAGTGGGTTACTCTATTACAGAGCGAGTCAGCCTGTGTTGCTATGTTTCTTTCACGATTATTGTGTAGTGCATCCCTATTTTGTTTGAAGGCCTAGGAGTGGAGTAGGGCCATAATTGCGTGCTAAGCCTAGTAAAAAGAAGAGCCACACAAAAGATCAAGGAGGCTGGTAAATCTGGCTTGCACACTCGCCTCGGCACTAGAGGGAAGGTATGGCCTGAAGGACTGTATAAGAGGAGAAAGGAATACTTCCTTGTGTAGGTTGGGGTGGAGTCGTGGAGACCAATCCAAATCTAGTGTAGGTATCTCTAGCTCTGGGGTTGATCTCACTAGCCCAGAACTTCTACCTATCCATTGCCTTAGCAACCTGATAATCCCAACTGTTGGTTGGTTTGGTTGTGTTCTGTCGTGTTTTGGCTTGTTTCCTTTGCAGCCTCTGAATCCCAATTGTTTATTGGCCTGGATGGTCAGTCTGTGAAACCCAATTGTTAGTTGGTTGACTGTGTTCTAATGCATGTTGGCTTGATAGCCTGCAACCTATTAACCCAACTAGGTGTTGGCTTAGCTAGATAGTCTGATAAGTCCAACTAGGTGTTGGCTTGACTGTATGTTAAAGGATCGGGATATGTATGAGTCTTTTGTTCCCTAGCTCCTTGTGGAAATCATGTCCATCTCGGGGCTGGAAGTGTGTTGAGAGATTAATGAACACACTGGCTGATGGTTGGGTGTTGCAACGACATAGCTAGTTTCGGAATAGCTTGATCATCAAGATAAGTATCTATGTTACTCTGCTTATGTAATATATTTGTTTATGGATGACTATACGGGTTGTGTAGAATGCTTATGAATATGATGTATTGCTATGTTCATGTTAAAACCACTTATACTATGAAACGAGAACTTTATATTAAGAACAAGAACTCTAGCCATTAAAATGATGTTTTTTGCATACAAAACATCAAAACACTCTCCAAATAGAAAAGGGTTGATACCAGTATACATGTTTTTTTTTCGGGGTAAAAAATAGAGCCATGGCCTAAACATCACATTCTGTTGTTTACAAAACTTTGAAATCAACCCCTAAATTGGGAAAATATGTTTTTCTTCAAAAGATAAATTACAATTTATTTGAAACTTGCATATTAAACCAAAAAAATATTTCATAAATAATTTCAATACTCTAACAATAGAAAATCAAAGATTCTTATGATGCCATTAGTAATGAAATCATATATTTAAACTATAAAAGAATAATGATTCATATAATTTTAGGGGAAAAAAACATTTAACCCAATTTTTTTTTTAAATAAAATAAAAATTATAACAAATTCTTTTTTTTTTTAATTTAAAATAAAACAAAATAAAAATTAATATTTTAACTATGTTTCATGTTTCTGAAAATCTTATGTATGATTTTAAACTTTATAAAATAAAATAAAATATTTTTGTATTTCAAAAAGAACAAATTAAAACTAAAATAAAAAATAAAAAAACAACCTAAAAATAAAAAATAGATTAATAAAAAACACATCCCTACCTATCCCTACGTACTCTCACTCTATCCTTATGCCTCCCTTCCACTCTACGTAGCAATTATATGTTATATTATATAATATATTATATTATATAATATAATATGACATATAATATGTTAAGTGGACTCGAGGGGTATAAGGGTTGAGTGAGAGGGTAGTGGGGAGTAGGTTTGGAAGTAAGGTGTGGCTGTGGATAGCGCTACATCTTTCTATTCTTTTTATACACTACATTTGTTACCATACTTTGTTTGTTACTCTAATTTATAAATTATTTTTTATTTGTTTTATTATTATTTAGATTTTTGTTTACTTTATTTTTATGTGTTATTTGTTTTGTTTATTTTATTTGTGATTTGTTTCGTTTATTTTTGTTTTGCTTATTTTATTTGTTTTGTTTTGTTTTTTGCTTTGTTTTGTTTATTTTTATTTTGTTTACTTTATTTGTTTTATTTTGAGGTTTATAAAAATCATTTATTTATATTTTGTTTTTAATTTTTTTTAAAACATTAGTTTTTTATATGTTTGTTTTGTTTTTTAATATTTTTATATGTTTTAGCTATATGCAAAAGTCTAATATTCTCAGCTTTATCAATGAGACTTATGAATATATTTTAATAAATGAAAATAGTGAAGGCAAACATAGTTAGATGTTGACTTATAATAGAGTGGTTAAAAAATTAAGATATGAAGAAAGAGATTTGAAAAAAGTGACATAAAAGACCCAATGGAAGACAACATTGATGTTCCAGAAGAAATCCAAGCTCCATAAAATTCCAATTTAAATGAAAAAAGTTTCCTACGTGATATTGTTGATTAGTTTCATTTCTTGAAGAAAATATTATATTGGACAATTTTTTGATAAGATATTAGTAATGTTTTGACTTTCAAATTTTATTTTAGAAATAAAATTTCTATATATAATGTTTTTAATATGTCATGTACAAATATATGGTATAGTTTTTCTTGAATTTATGTGAATCGTCACCTTTTGGAAAATAATATGAAATAGTATCATTTTTTAATAAAATAAATCTCTGGAAAATTCATTGAAAATAGTTTTAAATGTCTTTATTTTGTGGATTTTTTTACAATTTTGTCAATAAATATATCTTATTTTGTCCATAAAATTTTTTTATTTTAAAGAAAAGATTGCAAAATGTATATGTTTTTCATTATAACTTGCTTCTAAATGTATGTTATTTTGTGAAATTTCTAAAAAACACACTTGAAAATAGAAATTAAAAATATTTTAGGACAAAGATGATTCAAAGGCCCAAAAAATGCCTCAAAATGAAAATGTGTGATACTGGTATCAACCCTTTTTTAAACAGAGGTAAAAATAGCTACTAAAATTAGGAGAGAGAAAAACAAGAACTGTGTCGAGTTCTCGTTTCATAGTATAAGTTGTTTTGAATGCTTGCTGATGATAAGGTAGAGGTTTACTTGTGTATGAATGTCCCTGTAATTGCCTGTTTATGCCTTGTATGTTTTATGCAATTTAATTATGTTCATACCTTGTGTTTTTATGATGCATTTGCCTAAGTTCATGGAGGATAGAAGCCTATACAAAGGTCAGAATGCATCTGACTTAGTGTTTCTGCCCCTTGGAATCTGCCTACGAAAGGAGGAAACCGAAAAAGGGAAAGTTGGACAAGGCATATTATGGCGTTTCTGCACCCTGAGATCCACAATGAAAGGCAGAATGTGGGAGGCTAGAGAAAGAAGTTCTATCGGAGCAGAATGTGGGATTTTTGACTCCTGAGATTCGCCTACGGAAGGCAGAAGGTAGAAATCATGAGAAAAGATAAGGAAGAAAGTGGGTTTTCTGACTTTCGATGTCCAAGGTCGGAAGGTGGACATCGGAAGCGTAAAAGGATTCTAAGGAAGAAGGATGTCATTCTGATTTTTGGGATCCACCTGTAGAAGGCGGCAAGCGAAAGCGAAAAGGGGAAGAAAATTTCTAAGGAAGAAATAAACTTTCAAGTTCCGATTTCTGAGGTCAAAAAGCGGAAGTCGGAAGTACAGAAAAATGGTTAAGCATTTCATCGAACCGTAAGTTTTTGACTTTCGATTTTTGAAGTGCGAAAGGAGGAAGGAGGAAGGAGGACAATGGAAGGCATAAGAAGCATTTAAGTATTTTCGTCGACATTAAGTTTTCGATCCCAGATTTTCAAAGTGCGAAAGGTGGAAGGTGGATGGCGGAAGACGAAAGAAGCAGTTATGTATTTTTGTTGACCTTAAGTTTTTCGACTTTCGATTTCTGAAATGTGGAAGGCGGATGATGGAGGCCAGAAGAAGCAGTCAACTATTTTTGTCAAACTTTAGGTTCCAGTTTCTTATTTTTGAGGTGCAAAATGTGTAAAGCGGAAGTACGAAAGGGACAGGTTCAGTGTAGAAAAGGTGTTTCTAGTCAGAGACGAGATTTGGCAAGGGCAGAATGATTGTTACATTGGTTTCCAAGGATGGAAATGAAGGTGGAAGTGTGAGTTAGCATCCATGACCGATGTTTGAAGAAAGAAAAAGGGTCATTGAGGATTTTTTTTTAATTTTATCCGCATTATGGGTATGGAGATGTTACACAACACATAAAGATAATCTACTAAGATAGGATAGAGTATAATCTATGATAATCCATAGGATTATGCCCCTTATAATATTTTGGAATGCACAACATCACGACAAAAGTTCTGAGTCATGTGACATTCCAACCTAGATCTATATTGCAAAAACAATCTCACTTAGAATTATTTTCACAAAGAGATGGCAAGAATAGGGAAGAAATATTGGATAGAACACTAGTGGAAAATCATTCCAATGGGAAGTTTTCCACTCTGATATTATTCATTAACATTAGTACAATATACAGATGCTCTCAAGAGACAAAATCAAGAGACTTGGGGTGAGTTGAGTAGATCACATTAATGTTGGTTTATCTTGACTGATTCCCCCAATCTATGACATTGTGCCAAGTGTAACTCCAAGTAATGGCCATAATGAGGTCAAACGAACCTATATGGACCATAAAGTGGTTAGACTAGTTAACAAGTGCGAAAGGAACCATGACGAGGGTGCTAGAGGTGGTTTAGTGGCTTGGTTTTAGACCATTAATGATAAAATTCACCAAATCCTCAAGAAGGCACATCGAGTCTCCTTAAAATAGGGAAATGAAATAAATACCCCATAAATGTAGCATAGAGGGGGCCATTGACTCCATATAACAAGGAAAAAAGTGGGTAAGTAAGAAAACAATATTTTATGGCATAACCACTAGTCTAAGTGGGTCAAATGTGGACAAACTAGGATCCAAGACACTAGACTAAGAACTAGAACCATTTTCATATGGAAAAACTTACACTAAACACTTGAAACCTTATGCAAAGATTTTTAACCAAGGTCTAGATGGGAAATATGTTCCAACACCCCTATCTCAATTTAAATTACAATATGTGTCTGTAATATCTGGAATTTTTTATCTGACACTTATGGGCATAAGCCCCATTACTTATGATGTTGCTTTGATGTTTTATTTTGTATATTGGGCATAAGACCCCACTGCACATGAGAATGATGATTTGTTTGATATTTTGGGTGTAATCCAATTGCATATGTTTTATGTATATGATTTCATGTGTTGGGCATGGACCCTGAAGCAGATAACTGATGAGATGTTTGTGTTGAGCATAAGCTCTGAAGCACATGGGTATTTGATGGTTTTTGTTGAGAGAGAAGCTATGGAGCACATGAGTATTTGATGTTTGTGTTGAGCGAAAATATTTGAATCACATGAGTATTTGATGTTTGTGTTGAGCGAGAGTCTTTGGAGCACATGAGTATTTTCATGTTTGTGTTGAGCAAGAGGCTCTGGAGCACATGAGTTATGAAACCTTTGTGTTGAGAAGGAAGCTATGAATCACATGAAAAGATAATAATTGGAAGTGTTAATCATTAGAATTCCCACAGGCCAGGAGTTGGTTATGACGAGTGAGCCAATGTTACCTCAGTTCGCCTACCCTGGGAAGAGCTAGATGGTTCCTAGGGAATAAGATTGAATCCCTATTGCACACTCCCCAATAATAATATTCCTGAGTGTTTGACTTGTGGCCTACCCTCATGGAACATGCATCCGATGAACTGGATTTTTCCTCACTATATTCAAAGTTCATCACGCCATCCAATTTGCTATTCTTACAGGTATAATTTTCCATCCCCATCACCGATGTGGATCAATTGGAAATTAGAATCCCATCACCTACACATAAAACAACACATGCATAAAATCTCATAAACAAGATTTCAACTATTAAAAAACATCAATCGACCTCAACTGTCGAGGTTTCCTCACTCATCCAGATTCCATGCATACCATTGCATCAAACATATCATAATTCAACCATGTTATATACAAGATTGATGTCACCTTCCATAGGCGTCAACCCAACTAGATTCTTTGCATATCGATGTTTTCTTACATTTCACGTACCTTCCTTTTGTGTCACACTCAACAGACCATCATAGTACAAGCTACATAACTTTTGTCAAAACATTATACAACTTTAATCCTTGTTGATAAATTTACATGATTTTTCATTCACAATTAAAATCAAATATAACTGCATACATAATTGCCCAAATGTCAGCATTATTTTCATAATCATAACTTACTCAATAATAGGTGAGATAATCCTTCTTAGGTCATATCTCATCAATAATTCCTTGCTTCACACAAGTCTAGGTTGCCCATACAAAGTTATTTTAGATTTCAAAATCATAAGTAGCCAAGTCATTCATCATAGAATGCCCTCAAAGATTAGTCATAATAATCTCAAAAGTCAAGGTAAAAATAGGGTGCTACACGCACTACATGTTACTGAGTGTTAGAAATTTTTTCTATGGCTACAAATCTTTTATGGGTGAATTAACTAAAGTTTAAATTGTACACCTCTTCCTAGAGTCAATTTGTCTCATCTCTATCTTATTGCGTGTTGAAAATTATGTCAGGTATCTTACTGTCCACTTGACATTCATTAAGTAAAACAAAATACACACAACAATTTGAATTGCTCAACTTTTTGCACGCGGGGGTGTAGCTCGATTGGAAAACCGCTTGAAAATGAGATGTTATGTTTTAATAGAGGTCGCAAGTTCAAAACACCTTGACTTACATTTTCCCCATGGTTGTGGGTTGTGTGGATGCACCTAGAGATATAGTGGTAGTAGACAGGATTGTTCCCTTGGACCTCATGTCATGCAAGTACCAGCCCCATCTCAGTTGTTAATTCTTGAGCTATAGTGGTTGCAGATGGTATTGGACCCTAGGACCTTGTGTCACACGAGTACTAGCCCCATCCTGATTTTTTATTCCCCTAGTACGAAAAAACAATCGCTCAACTTTTAATCAAGCTATAGGTATGTTTAATGGCGTTTGTCATTCTCATACGTTGGGGTAGCTCCCAACGTGTACATATATATCCTATGTTGAACTATACAACATATACAATTGGTGATTGATCATTTAGTCTTAGCTCAACATTGTCCCACAATTGTTGGATGGCATTCATTCATGTCATATATACAACTTGGCAGGATTAATCTTCTATATTCATTTGTTCATTGTGGCATAAGCTAATATAAGGAGTCCTCTGTTGTATTCTCTTGCCAACTTAATCCATAGCACTGAATTATTCCCTTGCATGCACTATTTAAGAGGTCATCAAACGAAATGAATACATGCCATCTCAAGGGCACTTTGCTGAATTTCTTAGAATGTCATATCATCACACCAATTCTACACTCAATTGGAAATCCACATAAGATCGATGAAGGTGTATCTTAGTGAAAGGTGTTCAAGTTGAAGTGGATTTAAAAATAATACCACAAAGCAATATTATTGCAGTGAGAGAAGCGAGGTGCTCTCCAACCTAGTATGTGGGAGATCTTGTCATGTTAGTCACGTTATGCTAGCTGACATAAATAAAAATATTAAAAAATAAAAAATGAAAAATATAGCCGACATAAATAATAAAAAAATAAATATTAAAAAATAAAAAATATAAATTACATATCAACTTAAATTAAAAGAAAATTAAATTAGCATATATCCATATTAAACTAGGATGTATCAAGTACCGATAGGGATCCAAATGGTAAAAAAATGTACACCTCAAGAAATTGGATCCCTCTTGATGCTTGATAGATCCGTGTTTAAATTGGGTCTATGCTAGTAGCAAGACTCATTCAAACATACAAGGTGAGCTCATTATTACATTCATAAGTGTGGATAACATTTCCTCTCATATCAGCACAAGCTCTTGAAAAAGAAGCATATTCAAACAATGGGAAAATTAACATTAAAAACCTAATATTCATCACAGGGCGGCTAATTCCAAGAAAATCATGAAGCATCGTCAACCAAATACAAATGACAAAGTCACTAGAAAAGTAGAAATGTGTGGCAGAGGAGAGGACATAGGTCAGCAAGTCATATTTGTAGCTGGTTTCAGTTTAGACAGGGTATCGTCTTTTTTTTTCACCAAGAGGCTGCAGCAACGTTCAACCAAACAAATTTAAGAATCTTACATGACTTCGGCCTGCTTTCAATTGCTGGGTTAGTTTGAGTTCAATTTGGAGTATTCTATATTTTTTGGTTTGGTTTGTTTGATTTTTATTGGAAATTAAATCTCAAAAAATTAATCATTTATTAGTTATAAAAAATGTATAACGTAAGTGTGATCAAAAGTATTCTATGTTGATAAATTTATTTATATATTTAAAAATTAAATTTAAAAAATTAATTTAAAATCTTTTAAATTTAAATTTATCCAAAATCTAATTTAAAAATTTTCAAATTTAGATTTTACTAGATTTCATCCAAAACTAACCATTAAAAAAACCAGAATTTGGTATAAATTAACTAAGCCAATTAAATTATAGTGTCTCCCTCCAAAATTAAAAAATCCAAAACTTTGTATAAATTGACTAAGCAAGTTAAATTCTAAAATTTTAAAATTAATATTACTTTAAAGACAAATTAAAATTTTAAACTTAATATTACTTTAAGGACAAATTAATCTTAAAACACTATAATAGAGGGTTTATTAATCCAAAGGATTAAAAATAACGTAACTAAAATTGATGAGTATACATAGAAGATTTATCTCTTGAGTTCCAGGATAATCACCATAATCCATCCTAGAGTATTGAACAACTCTATATCTTTCTCTACATTCTCTATATTCAAAGTGTGGACTTCTTACAACATGAATTCTTGATTTGGATTGGACCTTAATACAAAGCAATAGTCATAAGATTCAATACATACAATGTAATTCAACAATAAATTAAAGATTACATAAGATATCTGAATTGGACCTTAAAACAAACCAATAGTCATAAGACTCAATACATACCATGTAATTCAATAGATAATATATAAAAGACACTATAATGTATAGTTAAATAAGACAAGGATAAGAAAACTACTAAGTAAAATAAAATAAAGAAATGAAAAATGAAGAGGAGTGGGAACTAAAAGGCGAGTCCCTTGCATTACCATTACCTCAACTCTTGCATATCTCCTTGTAATTAGACTATCAACTAGTGAGAGAATGAGGCACAAAGGATGCTAGAGAACCGAAATAAATGACTTAGCAACCATTTATGTTGTTTTCTTTTTGTTTGGGTTTGTAGAGTAAATAATGTGTTTATTTGCATTTTTCAATGAGTGGCTAATTGATTACGACATTGGTTTTGTTTACTGTGTTAATTGAGAACTTAGAGTTTCATTGATGGTTGCCTCGTGGAGAGAATGGATAAACTAGAGATCCATGAATATCATAGAGTAATGTTTCACTTTTTCCTTTGTCTTAATGAATCATAGAGTTGTAATAGTTAATAAATCTACTTCCTTGGATTTTCAATCAAGGTCATATAGATCATTTTAAGTGAATGTTGGTCGAATTTATCACTTGCCTGGGTGGTTTTATTCACTATTAGGTATTTATCCTATTTTCTTGGGCATTTTCTTATTGCCTTTGGCATTTTCTCCATTTCTTGAGCATTCATATATATTGTTGTCCAAATTCCTCCGTTCTCTATGCATATTGTATGGTGAAATACATTTTGCCTTGGCATATTTCTCATCTCTTTAAGCGAATTTGTGTCTCCTAGGGAATTTTTATAATTGGTTTGGTGTTTTCATGCTTGAATTTATCCATCTCTAAACTTTTATCTACCTTTCATGAGTTTTTTCAATGATTGTTGGGTGAAATCCTATTTTCTTGGGGCATTTTTCTATGTGCCTCATTTCTTGAACAAGGAACAAGGCCATATGTACTACATGTTACTGAGTGTTAGAAATATTTTCTATCCCTTTGAATTTTTTATGGGTGAATTAACTAAAGTTTAAGTTGTAAACCTCTTTCTAGAGTCAATTTTCCCCATGACTATCTTATTGGGTGTTGAAAAATGTACCAAGTAGCTTATTATCCACTTGACATTCATCAAGTAAAATGCAATACACACAACAATTTGAATTGCTAAATTTTTTGCATATGGGGGTGTATCTCGATTGCCAAACCACTTGAAAATGAAATGTTATGTTTTAATATCTAGGTCACAAGTTCAAAACACCACACGTTACTTGTGCCCCATTTTAATATCCCCAAAGTTTTAAAAAAAAATGTGTAGGCTAGTTAAATACTACCTATCATGGACATTAATTTATCTTTTGTGAAATGTCTCTCATTGTTTACTAGATCTAAGGGTTGTAAGGTGCCTTTCCCTTTCTATGTATTTTTCTATGTAATGATGATGTAAATATGCAGTATTGTTATATTACTCGAACTCGTTAAATGATTACTTTGCTAATGTTTAATATTTAACATACATTTGTGTATGTTGGTTCAGTTATGTCTTATTCATGGTTTTATGTTTTGTACTTTGTTTATGGTTTTATTTATGAAAATTTCTAACTTACCTTTAACTGTAAAGGGGCGGAGTAGAGGGATTTGTATCCCCTAAGGGACCACTCGGAGAGGTAAAAGGGTCCTCCTGCTTTTACAAGGTTTACTTAGCTCAATGTGAACTAATGCAAACTTCCCCTTTCTTATGCAGGTTACTTCGTTACCAGAATCTATCCAAGATAGTGAAACGGAAAATTATATGGCATCATAACTATGCTACACTATCCTATGCATGACAAAGATAAGAGGACTAAAGTCCTATCCTAGCTGTACCTACTTCCTATGTTTACGCATATTTTGATAGTGTGGGGTTGAAATCATTACGGTTGTCATTATTATTATGTTTTGAGGTTATGATATTTTTATCCACATGATATTCCGTTTTATAAACAATGTAACTTAAAGTGTAAAGCCTAGGGTTTAAGGCTTAATTCAAATTTTGTGGAAAACATTGTAATAAGTCTTTGGAATGACTATGGGTTAAGTATCAACCTTTTATGGCATATTTCATATGTCATAAAACTATGGCATAACGATACCAAAGAGGTTTTTTATCAGGGTTTGGTGCAATTGCGAAAACATTGTGGTTTTAACTATGGAGATGTGGGTAAAAATCTCGTTGCTAATGGAAACTAGGGTGGCACATTTATGGCTCCTTGGAAAGAATGGGAAACGTGCCTCAAACACTAGCTTGGTTGTTTGTGTGATTCATTTGGATCTGTTCCTGAAGGTCTATGTGGTTTTGGCTCTTGGGTGTTTTTGTTGCATGGAGTAACTGTTCTTCCACATCGAAAGGTATGTTCTCAACCTGATTTTACAGCACCGTTTTACTTGTTTTCTTTAGTTGAGGTTTCAACATACTTCTCATGGATTTTTGGTTTCAATTTTGTAGGTGACAAGGGTGGCTTGGACTTCGTGGCTTGTTGGTAGCTCGTTGGACTGTCTATGCAGGCCTTTAATGGGTAATCCTTGTGAAATAGCATAGGCCTTTATCTCTATGCTTATGTGTGATAGAGTGTTGCACTATGTTTTGGAAGGGTTTATCTCTGTGTAGTTTTGGTTTGTAGACTTTGGTAGTTGGTTTGGGATTTTGTAGGGTGTTGGGAATATGAGAGATGCGACTGTAATTGACTTGTTCCTAGAATTTTCAAATGTGAAAAAATTGGTGAATCGTGTCTATTTAGATGAAGACATGACTCTGTAAATAGATTTTGGCTTGTAATTAAATTGTATGGGTTGATATTTTAATGGAAAGGCATTGTGTTTGGATTTATATGATGTAAAACATTTGGCATTATAGTGCCATTGCTTACAATGGCACTATGTAACTCATGCATGTGTTTAATTTAATGTTTATGCTTTAAATTCATGGATTGTATGGTTTGTTAAGCTAGTGACTGTATGCGTTAACAATAGGGTTTAAATTATTCCTACTCAGATTTATACTTGTTGGGTATAATTCGTCATCAGTTTTGGGATGGGGTTTCACCTCACGGGCATGAGCCTAGCTCGTCCTTTGGGGTGAATACGTCACTGGTACATTTGTTTTTTTATATATTTAAATATGAGACAATGTAAAGATGTATAAGGTTGGGTTTATCATCGTGAGCTTTGGAAGCCGTGACTTATCTTTTAGCAAAATACGCAGCCGGTGGAATAGAGTTTGGAAAATAACTCTTTGTGTTTTGGTTCTGTTAGCGTATTTCATATTTGGTGTATGTTGTGGTTTATGTTGAAAATTTTGTGGGAAACATGTAATGCGAACCCTTTAAAGTGTTAATACGTTGGTTTTTTAAAATTGATACCTATAGGATTCGATTCCTGGACAGGTGATTCAATTTGTTTTTGTTGTTTAAAATTGCAAGCCTATAGGATTCGATCCTGGGATGTCCTAACGTGTGGACTAGTGTTTTAATGCAACGTTATGGTTTTGATTTCATAAGACTACAAGATTTTATTTTGGGATGTCTAACGCATGGACTGGTGCTTGACACAACGTGTGTATTTTTGTTTTGGCAATGATTCCAACAGGATTCGATCCTGGGTTTTTAAATTGATACATTGGTTAATTATTTGGTTTATATTATGTATCTAATTGATTCTTAGTTTTGGTTAGAATAGTTGAGATAACTGTAATGATTTATGCCTACGGCCAGACCTTAACAAGTCTCGATGGCTAGCTTTTATGTAGAGTTTTTTATAATGGTTTTGTTAGATGAATTATTAATAAGTGTGCTAACAATATGAAATCCTCTAGTAGTTGAAAATGTGGAGTTCGATTTTAAATATAGATAGTTTTGTTTTCTGTGTATTTAATTAGTTCTGTTTGGTTAATAGTTTATTAGTTATTTTTAAAATGATTTAATCCTATTTGATTTTCTACACAGAGTCTAGAAAATTTCACCATGAGAGAAGACTTAATTTAAAAATATGAATGATGGAAGAGTAATGCAGAAGTAATACAGACTATATATTTTCCTATAGTTTTGAAAATTGATAAGAAGATATATGACAGTCTAATATCAATAGTAATAAATATAATCTATATTCTCCTAACTAGGCCACCATGTTTAAGTAAACAAAATACTCATGTCACAAAATATTTATATCTAGCCTTTGTATGAAAATGTAAACTAAAGTAATCCTAGCTGCTTTTTAAGTTTATGTAAACAAAATAACCTAGCTACAGCAGGAAAATACTATTTATCATTCTAGATTTTAATCCCTTCATTTAATAATAAAACCTATATAAAATATAAGGAAGATAAAGAAACCGCATACTTGCAAGTTGAACCTATTTTAATGGCTAGAAACCCTACACACTCAAGCACATAGCATTAACAAGGACATAGATAGTTCTGACCTCTGTTCAGCTAACCAAATAACTTGGGAACTACCACGTTCTGCCTAACCATGACCCGAAACCATTCCTGGTTTCAATCCATGCCCCCCCGAGTTGGTTCCAACATGCAAGTAGCATAGAGATCCTAAGGTAACGATTCCCTATCTGGAATAGCAGGTTCTATATCAGTTTTCTTTTTCTCTTGGGAAAAATGCTCTCCAAGAACTCTCTTGAGAATAATCAGGTAAAATAGTGGAATAATCAAAGGATCCCCTAGCCTCTATTTGGCTTGGGTATTTATAGACAGATTTTTAGGAAAGGGGGCATTTAAATCAAGAGTCATTTTCCTTTCTTGAAATAAGCATTTTTACTTAATTTAGGTGAATTTAATATTTATTTAATATAACTTGGGAACTCTTTGACTAGTTCCTACTTTGACTGTTTTAGGTATTTAATATTTAATTAACATTAGTAATAAATAATAATACATAGGTCCTTCCATTATTATTTATAGTTACTATTCTTAATACATATTCTTATTATTTTATTCATAATATATATAAACTATATATACTTAAATCATTGTTAATGATTTTACTTTAGGTATCATATAGCATGATCCCTAATCACATGATACTTTTTATTATTATCTTATAATCACTTCTTATTAAAGCCTTCAGGTAGGGGTTAGGTCAACTAGGTTAGGCAACTCTAAACCTCCTTGCATGTTGGAATACCTCATATAACATGGTAGTTCTTCAGTACTTAATGAGATACAGAAATTCGAAAGTTCATTTAATCACTTAAAAATAAGTAAGATGAGATCAATGTTTTATCAAAGTCGTTTTCACTCAACATATTAATTTTCCAGTAACTCCTAGCATTTATACAAAGCCCATACTGAACGCTAAGAACAGGGAGTTACAACTTGGTGCAATTCCATAGCTCCATGCTCAACACTAATGCTAGGATGTATTTGTAGGATACACCTAGGGATACAATGGGAAAGGATCCGATGTTCTGGATTTTATGCTCAACGTCAACTTGGAAGGCTCCAGGATTTATGCCCAACACTTCCAATTCTTATCTTTTTATGTGCTTCAGAGCTTCATCCTCAACACAAATATTTCATAAGTCATTTGCTCCATAGATTATTGCTCAACACAAATATAAATACCCATGTGCTCTAGAGCTTCTCACTCAACACAAACATCAAATACCCATATGCTCTAGAGCTTCTCTCTCAACACAAACATCAAATACTTATGTGCCTCATAGCTCATGCTCAACACAAACATCTCATCAAATATGTGCCTCAGGGTCCATGCCCAACACTTGAAATCATATACATAAAACATATGCATTTGGCTTATGCCCAATATATCAAACAAATCATCATTCTCATGTGTAGTGGGGTCTTATGCCCAATATACTGTCAGGATTATTAATCCTCCCTTGTCCAAATTTGGTCATATTTCTAAATCGGGAGTCATGTCTAAATCAGGAGTCCATCCAGTCTATTTATAGTCATTATCACCATTCGGTAAACTTGACCTAATTAGGGGCACATGTTTCAGTTACCAAAGTGTGGGGAACACTAATTGAGGTTCACTGTCACTTATTGCACTTGATTGCATAATTTTAGGAGTCTCCTAGATCAATCCCTATAGTTTAGGAAGCAACTGGGAGTGCTGAAACCAACCAAGGTCAGTTCACTTCAGTTAATGACTAGTCAAGCCAAGTTAGGAGTCAGTTACATTCAGTTCTAGCCCTCTACATTCAGTTAGCACTAGGTTTAATTGATTGCACACATGTGGGGCGCATTTCTCACCTACCACAGTCAGTTAACCATTAGTCAACACTAAATGTAACACTTGGTTGTGTTTTAAAGCTCCGATGAACTCTGGTTATGATTTAGACAAGGATAGTTAACCACTGGGTCCTCTGATAGTGATTTAGACAATGTCTTGGTTACCTACAGTCAAGTAGAGTCTAATCAATTCAAACTTCCTCATGTGGATTCAAATTGCTTGTGGCTATTAAAGCCATTTTACATTATTTTAATTATCATCTGAATTACTTTTTTGATTAATGAAAGCATTCACAACTGCAAGCCTTTTGCACTATTTCATTCTTCAATTGCTGAGTAAATTGTGAGATATTATTTGTGAGTTATGTATTTGTCTACAGATCTATATGCTCAAATTTACATGGTATTAGAGCCTCGGTGGACAAGACTCCTCTCCTCCTCAGATCTCCAGCTGGATCATTTTGTTTGTTTGATTGTGTGACAGGTTATCATATTTTCTTACAGCATTTGCTACAAGCAACCTCTACTTCTCATTGCATTCGTTACAGCAGCTCAGTCCTTCTTATTACATTCAAAATGGATCATCCAATGGAGCTGCTCACTCCCTTCAACTATCACCAGTGGAAGGATGACATGAAAATATTGCTCCGCACCAAGCATCTCTTTAGACTCATAGAAGAAATAGAGGAAAAGCCAAAATCAGAGAAATACAAAGTTAAGTACATGAACAGGCTTGATGAAGCTATTGGACTCATGCAATCCTCAGTCTCTAGGGATCTTCTATTTCACATCCAAGACTTTGACACTCCCAAGGAGGTTTGGGACAAGCTTGCTTCCTTGTTTGATAAGCATGATGAGATGAGGATCCATCTGCTAGAAAATGATCTGATTACTCTCAATCCATCAAATTTTGAAACTCTAAATGAATTCTTCTCAAATTTCAAGAACCTGATATATCAGTTGAAGCAATGCAAAGTAAAGAAGGATGAAGATAAGCTCATCCTTTCTATTCTCACCAAGCTCAATTCAGACTACTCAGTCTTTGTATCCACCTTCCAAACAGTAAGGCTCACTAATCCAAATTGGAAGATGCCCAATCTTAATGCTTTCATTCAATCTCTTATTTCTGAGAATGATAAATTGATCCAAATGGGGATCATTCGATCTCCCAAAGATCTAGCTCTTGTTGTAAGAGGAGATAAGGTAGCGAATGACAGAGGGAAGCAAAGAGATGAGTCTGAACAGTCAAAAGAACCTTCAGGTTCAAAGAGAAGCAAGAAGAATGGCAAAGGAAAGGTCCTCTGCCCTTACTGTGGAAGGGGCTTCCATTCAGAAAGCTCCTGTATGAGAAGACAACTTGATGAAATGGCTCTTCTTTTGAAAAAGCACAACATTTATGTACCTGCTAGCACAAGGAAGGAAGACTCTGAATAAGAAGAAGAAGAATAATACCAAAGGAAAGGACATGCACTGAAAGCTTGCTACACATCAACACCTACCTTCGTCATTGATTCTGGAGCTTCCAACCATATGGCTGCATCCATAGAATCATTCTCTTCTTTTCAGTCCTTTGATGGTCCTCGTATTCAAATGGGAAATAATAGTAAATTCCAAACCAAAGGGAATGGCTCTATCCAACTTGAACATGGAAGGTTCAAAGATGTGTTGTTTGTTCCCTCCATGGCTTCAAACCTGTTATCTGTCTATCAGATGACCCATACTGGATCTCCAAAGCGAGTGATATTTGGTCCTGACTCAGTGGAGATCACAGATATCTCTACTGGAAGCATCATAGCAAAGAGTATTGCGAATCATGCTTCAAAAGCATATGAGTTCTCACATTTTATGCCTCCTTCAGAACCAGTGCACTCTCAGTAGCCACCTGCAAGGAAAGGTAAAACCATTGCATCTACTTCTTTTACAGCTTCTAATAGTATTGCAGATCCATCTATATCAGTTTATGACATTAAGATTCAGGGTGACTCAGATCTAGATTCAGTCCCTACTTCCAAACTGGAAGCTAGGAAGATGACTGGAAACTCATCTGACACTCAGAAAGGAAAGACTCTTGCACTATACCATACTATTTTACCTCCTTCAGAGAGATGCAATAGACTTCCTGTAAGATGCAATATGGCAAGGGCTCAGTCTTCGTACATTCAGAAGAATGGATATGATCATACACCTCTTCATTCAGCAAGAGACAAAGGTAACATTCCTCCTTCCTCCCATCATCTTTTTTGGAGAAGAAGGAGAACTCTACATGCCAGGCCCCAGAATACCTGTGCACAGCACACCATGCATGCTGCTTCACTACCTCACAGAGATGAAGATTGCAGCAACATATTTTCAATTTTTTCAAACTTGAGACCTGATTCTACCTACTTAGATAGAAGGAGGGCTTTTTTCCCATGTGGTTTTTGCCCTAGATTCTTGTATTGAGTAGTTAATTTATTTTACTTGATGTAATGGGTGACCTATGGTCTTAGTTACCAAGGCCCACAGTTTGTCCAAGTTAGCATTTAGGGGGGGTATTAGGATTATTAATCCTCCCTTGTCCAAATTTGGTCATATGTCTAAATCGGGAGTCATGTCTAAATCGGGAGTCCATCCAGTCTATTTATAGTCATTAGCACCATTGGGTAAACTTGACCTAATTAGGGGCACATGTTTTAGTTACCAAAGTGTGGGGAACACTAATTGAGGCTCAATGCCACTTATTTCACTTGATTGCATAAGTTTACGAGTCTCCTAGATCAATCCCTACAATTTAGGAAGCAACTGGGAGTGCCGAAACCAACCAAAGTCAGTTCACTTTAGTTAATGACTAGTCAAGCCAAGTTAGGAGTCAGTTACATTCAATTCTAGCCCTCTACATTCAGTTAGCATTAGGTTTAATTGATTGCACACATGTGGGGCACGTTTCTCACCTACCACAGTCAGTTAACCATTAGTCAACACTAAATGTAACACTTGGTTGTGTTTTAAAGCTCCGATGAACTCCGGTTATGATTTAGACAAGGACAGTTAACCACTGGGTCCTCTGATAGTGATTTAGACAATGTCTTGGTTACCTACAGTCAAGTAGAGTCTAATCAATTCGAACTTCCTCATGTGGATTCGAATTTCTTGTGGATATTAAAGCCATTTTACATTATTGTAATTATCATCTGAATTACTTTTTTGATTAATGAAAGCATTCACAGCTGCAAGCCTTTGCACTGTTTCATTCTTCAATTGCTGAGTAAATTGTGAGATCTTCTTTGTGAGTTGTGTATTTGTCTATAGATATATATGCTCAAATTTACATATACAAAATAAAACATCAAAGAAACATCACATGCAATTATACTTATGCCCATAAGTGTCAAGTCAAAAATTTGGGATATTACATCCCTCCCTGCTTATAAAAACACCATCCCTGGTGTTCTATGGACTAGGAATGAAATCATGAAACAAAGCGGGGTAAGTCTCTCTCATGGTGGCTTCATTCTCCTAAGTAGCCTCATTGGCCTCTAAGTGCTTCCATTTCACTTTCAACTGGACTATGGTACACTTCCTGAGTTGCACCTCTCTCTTTTCCAGTATATGAAGGGGTTCAGGTAAAACTCCCCTTTAGGTTCCACCTGTAACAAGGACCAATCAATAAAATGTTTAGTATCATATACATATTTCTTTAAGAACGATGCGTGGAAAAAATTATGAACTCTTATGTGAGTAGGTAAATCTAGCTCATATGCCACTGGACCTCTCTTGGCCAATATCTCAAAATGTCCACAAAATCTTGGTGCCAACTTCCCACACCTCCACAAGCTCAATGAGATTCTCTTTGCTTTTAATTTTAAGTAAACATGGTCTCCTATATGATAATATTTATCTTTTCTCTTGTTATTAGCGTAGCCCTTTTGACGGTCTTGTGCCTCTTTAAGTTTCTGTTGGACCTTGGTGACCGATTGTTCCAATTCCTTTAGTAATTTAGGCCCTAACATGAGCTAGTTCACTGGGTTATCCCAAGTAACCGTTGTTCTACACTGTCATCCATAGAGTACCTCGAAGGGACTCATCTTGGCAGAAGTATGGTATCCATTTTTATATGCAAACTATGTAAGATGCAGGTAATCTTCCCACTTGGTGGGGTTGTTCATGACATACATCCTAAGAATGTCTTCTAAAATATGGTTTACCCGTTATGTTTGCTCGTCTGTCCGCGGATGGTAAGAAGTACTAAAGTTTAACTGCATCTCTAATCCATAGAATAAGGATCTCCAAAAGTTCTTGGTAAACTTTGTATCTCGATCCGAGATGATTGCCTTGGGTGTCCCGTGCAATTTGAATATCTCCTGTAAGAAGATGTCGACAATGTGAACTGCCTTGTAGATAGACTTCACTAGAATGAAGTGTGCTTCTTTTGACAACTTGTCAAATAATACAAAGATAAAGTCATTTTTCTTCTTACTCTTTGGTAGACCCGTAATAAAATCCATACTAATGACCTTCCACTTCCATTCTGGAATGGGTAATGGATGAAACAATCCCGTAGGATTCTAGTGCTTATATTTGACCAGCTAACATTCCTGACATTTTACGATAAACAATGCTATGTCGGCCTTTAACTTAGGCCAAAAAAAATATTTCTTTACTACGGATATCATCTTTTGATGTCCTGGATGGCCTGAGTAGGGTGTTCGATAAAATTCTGTGAGGATGTTGGACCTGATGTTCCCTCCTCCTGCACCATAGAACTTTTCTTTGGACCACAACAGTCCAGTTTCGTCTACCTTGTGCTCCTTTTGTTGTTGAAACAACCTATCCTCTTGGACCTTCTTGAGGATTTCAACATAGAAAGGGTCAACTCCATTGGTCGTTCTAATCCTCTTGTGTAAATATGAATTGGTCTGAATCAAAGTCACCTCATATAACATATGAGCTTGTTGGATTAAAGCATCAACAATTTTATTCTCCTTGCCCTTTATATGCTTTAACTCAAAATGGTACTCGCTAAGGAATTCCAACCATCTAGTCTACCTGGCATTTAGATTTGCTTGCTCAAATAAATACTTCAGACTCAGATTGTCTGTCTTTAGAATAAAATTCCTCCCTATGAGGTAGTGCCTCCACATATTCAAGGCATGGATGATGGTTGCTAACTCAAGATCATGTGTGGGGTAGTTTTATTTGTGTTCCTTTAACTTCTGTGATTCATAATAGATCATGTAATCATTGTGCAAGAGGACTCCTCTGAGCCCTTCCTTTCTTGCATCCATGCAAACAACGAAATCCCCATTGGGATCTCTAATTCATAATATTGGTGCAGTCATCAAAAGTTGTTTAAGCTTCTGAAAACTTTCCTTGCACTTGGTTGTCCATAAGAACTCGGTCACCTTCTTTTCCAAAGCAATCATGGGACAAGATATCCTCAAAAATTTCTCAATGAACTTTCGGTAGTAACCGGCTAATCCCAAAAAGGACCTAATGTCTATGACACTATTAGGGGTAGGTTAATCCTTTATGGCTTTAATATTTTCTGGGTCAATAGCTATCCCCTTCTCGGAGATAATTTGGACCAGGTATTGTATCTGTGGTTTGTAAAAATCACATTTACTAAACTTGGCGTAGAGATGGTGTTCCCATAACACCTATAATACTATGTGGAGGTGCTACTTGTGTTCCTCTTTACTCTTAGAGAAAACTAGGATGTCGTCTATAAAGACCAATACAGATTTATCTAGGTATTTACTGAAGATATTGTTCATCATACACATATATTTCATGGGTGCATTGGTCAACCCAAATGGCATTACTACAAATTCGTAGTGGTTGTACCTTGCACGAAAGGTGGTTTTATGAATATCCTCATTGTGGATCCATACCTGATGGTATCCGAACCATAGGTCGATATTTGAAATATCTTAGCTCCTCCTACTTGATCGAACAATTCATCAATCCTAGGGAGTGGGTATCGATTTTTTATGGCCATCTTGTTAAGTTGGTGGTAATCGATGCACATCTACATCACACCGTTCATTTTTTTACAAAACGTATCGTTGCTCCCCAAGGGGATACACTGGGTTGGATATATCCCTTCTCAATCAACTCTTGCAATTGCAACTTGAGCTCCACCAACTCTAGTGCGCTCATGCGGTAAGGGGATTTTGAAGGAAGAACTAACCCTAGTGTCAGTTCTATGGAAAAATCTAAATCTTGTTTCGAAGGTAATCCTAGTATCTCCTCAGCAAATACATCCGTAATTTCTACGAGAATTGGAAAGTCCTCGATGTGTTGTTCTCTTTTAGATTCTATGTCCTGAATGTTTACTACAAACAATTTGCAACATTTTCTAATGCACTTCTTCGCTTGTAAGGTAGATATTCTCTTTTAAGGTATGCCTTGAATATGTACCTGATTCCCTTGGCTATTTGTACACAAGATTGACTTGTGTAAACAATCGAGCATGACATGGTGTTGTTCCAACTAGTCCATGTCGATAATTATATCATATGATCCTAAGGGTAGAATCTTCATATTTATCCTAGTAGGGAAACTATTCAAATTTACCTCACAATCTCTAACTATTTCAGAAACCTTTCGTTTCATACCCGTGGCTAATTGAACCAGCGAGGTTTTCTCATGTTTAACTCTTCCTAGTTTACATGTTTCCACAATATGAGGTGATACATAACTTAGAAAAGCACATGGATCAATCAAAACTGAAATATAAGTGTTTGAAATCTTACCTTATATCTCAACCATAGGAGCCTGATGGTCTACCTGTCAGCCATCCAAGGCTGCATAAATCCTCGATGTTCCAGCTATTTCCTCTACCATTGGTTCTTCTTGTAAATTGTACAAGACTCCATTAGTCTTGTTCTTATAGTCTCGAGCATAATGGTGCCCTTGGCATTTCCATCATTTGATTTGCAACGGCGAAACATTAGCTCCCCCATTTGTTTTCGGTCGGTTAGCATTTGGTGTTGGTACATATGGCTTTGTACTTGTCTTGTTGAAGTTCTTATTGGCTAGAAAATTGTTGCTCTGTTTTCTATAAGGAGGTGGGTTAAAACCCGATTTGCGGTTGTACGAGAAGGTCCTAGACCTGTCTCTACTGCTGCTGATGTTTTTTGGCCTCAGTTGTCCATGCTCATAGAAAATCCTAGCTTTGTGTAGGGCGATGTCCAAAGTTTTGGGCATGTCAAATTCAACCCTCTCCCAAAAGTTGGGAGGAAGACATCCTAAAAACTGTTGTATTTTCACTTTCTCGTCCTTTTTGTATGATATATTATTTAATAGATCCAAAAATATATTAATAAAAGAATCCATGGCCATGGAACCCATCCTTAACTCATGAAATTATTTCACCTTCCTGTTGAAGAACCTTTTAGACATGTATTTCTCCTTAAAAATTCTGCGAAAGTTACTCCGTCTGATTTTTTTACCTCTTCTTTCTTGGTATGCTTTAGGTCTCTCCACCATCTAGCCGCTTTTCCATTTAAATTATAGATGGCTAAATGGGATTTTATTTCACTAGAGTAGTTATGTACTCGAAACTATTTTCTCATACCTAGAAGCCATTCTTTAGCTTTCTCCCATGTGTTCATCTCTCCTTCATAGGTTGGGGATTTATATTTCTGAACTTTCCCTAGAGATTGTCATCATTCCCTTGTTTATTTATGCAAGGAGAAAGGAAATAATCACTAGAAAGATGGTGCTAATCTCTTTATGAAGATTCAGGGGTGTGTTCATATTTTCCTTCTTCGTTTGGGTTGTTGGCCCCTTCATGATAAAATTCTTTCTTGAACCTGTTGGTTAAATAAATAGGTTGTCAATGCGGGCTTCCTCCCATCATGTTCCGCAGTAAAGCTTCATTAATTGTTTGCTGCTCTTTTATTTTATTCATATTATCATCCTTGAAGATCAGTAAGTTTGCATGAAAAAATTGTATTGTTTTTAGTATATCATAATTTAATTCAACCACCAGTTTTTCTTCCCGTGTGGGGGTATTCAATTTTCTTTGTTGGTTGTTGTTTTCTTCCATGTTCATGATCTAAACTATTCTTTGAATCCTGTAATGTAAAATTTTTAATAATAGGAAAATTTTCTGTTAGTTAACAAAATTCCAAAACCATAATTTATTTTCTGCAATGAATGTTTGGTACGCCCATTAGGTCTTTTAGTGTTGAAACTAGGATCTGATACCACTTGTAATGTCCCCGAAATTCAGAAAAAAATGGTTGGCTAGTTAAATACTACTTATCATGGAAATTAATTTATATTTTGCGGAATATGTCTGTCATTGTTTACTAGATCTAAGTGTCGTAAGTTGCCTTTCCCTTTCTATGTATTTTCCTATGTAATGCTGAGGTAATTATGCACTATTGTTATATTACTCGAACTGGTTAAATGATTACTCTGCTAGTGTTTACTATTTAACAAACATTTGTGTATGCGGGTTCAGTTATGTCTTACTTCATGGTTATCTGTTGTGTACTTTGTTTATGGTTTTATTTATGAAAAGTTCTAACTTGCCTTTAAATGTTAGGGGGTGGAGTGGCAGGATTTGTATCCCTTAAAGGACCACTCAGAGAGGTAAAAAGCTCCTACTGCTTTTACTAGGTTTACTTAGTTCATTGTGAACTAATGTAAGCTTCCCCTTTCTTGTGTAGGTTACTTCGTTAGCGGAATATAGCTACGACAGTGAAATGTAATATTCTATGGCATGATAACTATGCTACACTATCCTATGCATGATGAAGATAAGAGGACTAAAGTATTGGCCTAGCTGCACCTACTTCCTATGTTTACACAGAGTTTGACAGTGTGGGGTTGAAACCATTATGGTTGTCTTTATTATTATGTTTTTAGGTTATGATATTTTTATCCACATGATATTTTGTTTTATAAACAGTGTCACTTAAAGTGTAAAGCCTAGGGTTTAAGGATTAATTCAAATGTCATGGAAAACATTGTAATAAGTCTTTGGAAAGACTATGGGTTAAGTATCAACCTTTTTATGGGATATTTCATATGCCATAAAACTATGGCATAATGATACCAAAGAGGGTTTTGATGAGGGTTTAGTGCAATTGCGAAAACGTTGTGGTTTTAACTATGGAGATGTGGGTAAAAATCTTGTTGCTAGTGGAAACCAGGGTGGCACATTTATGGCTCCTTGGAAAAAGTGGGAAATGCGCCTCAAATGCTGGCTTGTTTGTTTGTGTGATTCATTTGGCTATGTTCCTTTATTTCTGTGTGGTTTTGGCTCCCGGGTGTTTTTGCTACCGGGAAGTAACATCTCCCCCATGTCGAAAGGCATGTTCTCAACCTAGTTTTGCAGCGCTATTTTACTTGTTTGCTTCAGTTGAGGTTTCAACATACTTCTCATGGCTTTGTGGTTTCTATTTTTCAGGTGACAGGGGTGTCTTGTACTTCGTGGCTTGTTGGTGGCTCTCTAGACTATCTACACAACCCTTTAACGGGTAAGCCTTGTGAAATAACATAGGCCTTTACATCTGCACTTGTGTGTGACAGAGTGTTGCACTCTATTCTAGAAGGGTTTATCTTTGTGTAGTTTTGGTTTGTAGACTTTCATAGTTGGTTTGGGATTTTATATGGTGTTGGGAATACGAGAGATGCAACTGTAATTGACTTGTTCCTGGAAGTTTCAAATGTGAAAACGTTGGTGAATCGTGTCTTTTCAAATGAATACTTGACTGTGTAAATAGATTTTGGTTTGTAATTAAATCATATAGGTTGATATTTTAATGGAATGGAGTTGTGTTTGGATTTATATGATGCGAAATATTTGTCATTACAGTGCCATTGCTTACAATGGCACTATGTAACTCGTGCATGTGATTTAATTTACTCTTTATGCTTTAAATTCATGGATTGTATGGTTTGTTAAGGTAGTGACTGTATGCGTTAACATTAGGGTTTAAATTATTACTTCTTGGAATTATATTTGTTGGGTATAACTTGTCGTTGGTTGTGGGATGGGGTTTCACCTCACGACCATGAGCCTGGATCGACCTTTGGGGTGAATACATCGCTGGTACATTTGCTTTTATATATATTTAAATATGAGACTGTGTAAAGATGTAGACGGTTGGGTTTATAGTCATGAGCTTTGGAAGCCGTGACTTAGCCTTTAGCGAGATACGCAGCCGGTGAAATAGATTTTGGAAAATAATTCTTTGTGTGTTTTGGTTTTGCTAGCGTATTTCATATTTGGTGTATGTTGTGGTTTATGTTGAAACTTTCATGGGCAGCCTATAATGCGAACCCTTTAAAGTGTTAATACGTTGGTGTTTTAAAATCGATACCTACCGGATTTGAAACTTGAGTAGGTGATTCGATTTGGTTTTGTTGTTTAATTTTGCAATCCTATAGGAATCAATCTTGGGTTGTCCTAATGCATGGACTGGTGTTTTAATGCAGCATTATGGTTTTGATTTCATAAGACAAGAGGATTCGATCCTGGGTTGTCTAATGCTTGGACTTGTGTTTGACTGAACAAGTGTATTTCTTTTTGGCAATGATGCCAATAGGATTCAATCTAGGGTTTTTAAATGGATACATTGGTTAATGATTTGGTTTATATTATGTATATAATTGATTCTTAGTTTTTGTTAGAATAGTTGATATACTTGTAATGATATTTATGCCTACGGCCAAACCTTAATAGGTCTCGATGGCTGACTTTTATGTATAGGTTTTTATAATGGTTTTGTTAAGATTAAATATTAATAAGCGTGCTGGCAATATGAAATTTTCCAGTAGTGGAAAATATGGAGTTTGATTTTAAATATAAATTGTTTTTTTTTTCTTGTGTATTTAATTAGTTCTGTTTGGTTGATAGTTTATTAGTTAATTTTAATATGATTTAATCCTAGTTGATTTTCTACACAGATTCTAGATAATTTCACCATGAGAGAAGACTTAATTTAAAAATATGAATGATGGAAGAGTAATTCAGAAATAATAGAGACTATATATTTTCCTATAGTTTTGAAAAGTTAGTAAGAAGATATATGACAGTCTAATATCAATAGTAAGAAATATAATCTATATTCTCCTAACTAGGCCACCATGTTTAAGAAAACAAAATACTCCTGTAACAAAATCTTTATATCTAGGGTTTGTATGAACATGTAAACTGAAATAAGCCTAGCTTCTTTTTAAGTTTATGTAAACAAAATAACCTAGCTACAGAAGGTAGATAATATTTATCATTCCATATTTTAATCCCTTCATTTAATAAGAAAACCTATATAAAATATAAGGAAGATAAATAAACCTCATAACTGCAAGTTGAAGCTATTTTAATGGCTAGAAACCCTACACACTCAAGGACACAACCTTAACAAGGATATAAATAGTTCTGAAATTTGTTCGGTTAACCGAATAACTTGGGAACTACCACGTTCCACCCAACCATGACCCGAAACCGTTCCTGGTTTCAATATGTATCCCCCCAAGTTGGTTCCAACATACAAGTAGCTTAGAGATCCTAAGGTAAGGCTTCCCTATCTGGGATAATAGGTTCTGTATCAGTTTGGTTTTCCTCTTAGGAAAAATGTTATCCAAGAACTCTCTTGAGAATAATCAGGTAGAATAGTGGAATAATCAAAGATCCCCCAACCTCTCTTTTTCTTTGGTATTTATAGATAGACTTTTAAGAAAACGGGGAGTTAAATCAAGAATCATTTGTTTTCATGAAATAACCTTTTTTACTTAATTTAGGTGAATTTAATATTTAGTTAATTTAACTTAGGAACTCTTTGACTAGTTCCTACTTTAACTCTTTTAGGTATTTAATATTTAATTAACATTAGTAATAAATAATAATACATAGGTCATTCCATTATTATTTATAGTTACTATTAATCCATATGCTTACTCTTTTATTCATATTATATATAAACTATATATAGTTATATCATCGTTAACAATTTTACTTTAGGTATCATATAGCATGATCCCTAATCACATGATACTTTTCTTTTTATCTTATAATCAATTCTTATTAAGGCCTTCAGGTAGGGGTTAGGTCAACTAGGTTAGGCAACTCTAAACCTCCTTGCATGTTGGAATACCTTGTATAACATGGTAGTTCTTCAGTACTTGATGAGATCAATGTTTTATGAGAGTAGTTTTCACTCAACATATTAAATTTTTAGTAACTCCTAGCATTTATCCATAGCTCATACTCAACGTTAAGGACAAGGAGTTACAACTTAGTGCAATTCCAGAGCTCCTCGTTCATCACTAATGATAGGATGTATTTGTAGGACACACCTAGGGATACAATGACCAAGGATCCAATGTTCTAGAGCTTCTTACTCAACACAAACATCAAATACTTATGTGCCTCAAAGATCACACTCAACACAAACATCTCATCAAATATGTACCTCAAGGTCCACGCCCAACGCATGAAACCATATACATAAAACATATGCATTTGGATTATGCCCAATATATAAAAAAAATCATCATTCTCGGGTCTTATGCCCAATATAAAAAATAAAACATCAAAGAAACATCACATGCAATGGGACTTATGCCCATAAGTGTCAGGTCAAAAATTCAAGATATTACACCCATGCTTGCGGGTTGTGTGGGTGCATCTAGAGTTATAGTGGTAGTGGACAGGGTTGGACCCCTGGACCTAATGTCACATGAATACCATCCCATCCCAATTGTTGATTCCTAAGGTATAGTGGTAGAGGATGGGATTGGACTCGTAGACCTCGTGTCAGGTGAGTACTAGCCCCATCCCACTTGTTGATTCCCCTAGTACAAAAAAAAATTGCTCAAATTTTAATCAACTTATAGTTATGTTGAATGGAGTTTCTCATTTTCATATGTTGGGGTAGCTCTCCCAACGTATATATTTCCTATGTTGAACTATACAATATGCACAATTGGTGATTGATCATTTAGTATTAGCTCAACATTGTCCCACAATTGTTGAATGAAATTCATTCATGTCATATACAACTTGGCACAATTAATCTTCAGTATTCATTTGTTCATTGTATAAGAACATTGATATAAGGAAATATGTTGTATTCTCCTTCCAATTCAATGGTTAATTGATAACCACTTCATAACACTAATTTATTCCCTTTGCATGCATTATTTAAGAGGTTGTCAAATGAAATGAATATGTGTCATATCAAGGCCACTTTGTTTGCGATAATTTCTTCACAGTGAGATTTAGGAGCTAGAGCAATATTCATAATCTAATTTATTCACAAAATATGCAATAGAACAACAAAAGAGAACAAAATAACACACATAGATGATGCCAATAATTGATGTTTCTATTAGTGTACAACTTTTAGATCTGTATGGAACATACTTATAATACAACAGGAAAAATTTGTGAGCCCTTGGAGGCCATATGGATGCATACAAGTCTCAGCTTAGAATTTGACCCCTAAACCCCCCTAGGTTGACCAATAGGCTCCAAAACCATACCAAACACTCATGAATGCAAGTGTGAACATGTATGGAGGCATGCTGGAGCATAAATGAAGGCATGTTAGGCATGGGTGAACACATGTGTGAGTGAGAGAGTCTCTAGGAGCCAATAAATGCCCAAGAAGACCACAAAACAACCACATTCGCACACTAGTGCCCCTATTCAAACATATTCCCTGAATTAAGGGATAGGAGTGGTCTACAATCAATGAGGATGCCTAGATTGTTAGGATGATCAAACTAGAGTGCCTCAACAGTCAGGATGATTAAAGTGGAGCACCTCAATTGTGAGTTAATGAGCCATAAATCTCCTAATAGACCAATATTGATCAGTATAACCTAAGTAGGATCATATAACATAAGTACAAGACAAATAAAAATGCCTCCTAGGTGTAAGGCCATGGCACTAAGGTATATTAATGCTCTAACACCCCCCCTTAAGCCTAACTTAGTACATCTTGTACCAAATGTTTGTTGAGTCCTTGGAAACTAAGGATGAAGTCACCTCTTACAACAAAATTGTTATTTGTCCATGTAAAATGAGGAAAGAGGCAAAACCTCATGGGGAAAATCCTCCCTCAAGAATGGACATGTCAAAGATGATTAAAATGTCTTTAACATGTCCTCTTTTTCACTTGAATGAGATGAAAGAACAACTTCTTGGTGATGGACTTGGTGAAGATGTTGTGGATTCCAAGATAATGCATCAATGCATCAATGTGATGTAGACAAAGATCATGTGGAGAGTCCCTTTGATGGTCATCATTTGCTGATGGAGGAGCATCATAAGAATGTCTTTTGCTGCAAGCATACTCTTATCTAGACGCATAATCAATCATGGAAAAGATATCTCTGCAAACTCTTTCCCAAATAACATCAAAAGATTCAACAAAAACTACATCATGCAGCTGCCATATCATGAATAAAACAATGAATCTTCTTACCAATTTGATGAATCACCTTCATAACTCCGTAAAAAATCTCACGAGTCTTTGAAATATCAGAATATATGTCATATAAAACAGAAAATATAATAGGTACGGTTTCTCCATGAGCGAATGGATCCATAGTGGGAGAAGAGTGGGCAACTAAATCACAATGACAATTGAGCGAACCTGGAGGGTATGGATATTTGAAACTTGAACCATGGGTGGTGATATCAAGTCCAGACATATGGAACAATAGTTCCACAAAGGAAAATTCCATGTGTGTCCAACCAATGAATGACATACAAGACATAAAAGCAACATACACAAGTGACATAGCATTGGAATCTATGCAATTTTGAGATTTTCCAACTAGTGAACTTGAGGGTTGTCGAATCTTTTGAGAATCAAATGGTTGGGGAAATGAGTCTATGAATGTCATAGGCTATATATCACCTTTAGAATTGGAATAGGAAGGATTTGAAGGAAATGGGAAAGAGCTTTCAGAAGACACATTGGGAACTAGTAAAAAACGATTAGTTTCTGGAGGAAACTTTGGTGAACTGGTTGGGGTTTCTTCCAAGGAAGGGATGGAGGTTTCATATTCTGATATATCGGAATGTAAATAAAAAACAGAGACATATGAAACAAATATATGAGAAATTGGTTTCTCCCATTCACACAAAGCATGCGCATGCTTACCATCTTCTTGATTGCGCTCCCATCATCTTGCAAAATATGGAACACCAAGAATGTTCTCCTCAAGGAGCTTGGTCATGATGTCCATCTTCTTTATGAAGAAATATCTTTCATTATGTGAACCTTTGCAATAAACACATGTGGTTCTCTCTCTTATGTTATTCATCCTCCTGGATTTTGAATCCTCATCAATTGAATTGGAGCTTTCTGTATCCGAATTTATCTTCTCCTTCTCACGTTGTTGCTTCAAATCCTTGACTTTATTCTACCCTTTGGTTTGATTTGACACACCAATAGAAAGGGATTGATCCGTGGTCAATTTGATGGTACCCATTTGCACTAACTTGTCTTGCTCCTGAGTCAATGACTCCATGAATTTTGCTAGTGCAAGCATCCTCCAATTTCTAGATGTGAGTTGACTTGAGTGGAATGTTGAAACAAAAATAGAATACTCAAGACCTAGCTTAGAAAGGATATACACGATAAGTTGATCATCTTTATTCTCTATTCCACACTGTTTTAGCTGAAGCACCAGCACTTTGAACTTGGTGAAGAATTCTTGGATTGTCTCATTGTGAGATCGACTTAGTGAGATTAGCTCATTTTCGAGTTGATGGCCTCTCATGTCATCAATCTTCCCAAATAGTGACTCAATATTGAGGCAAACTTAATTGGGTGTTCCAAGACTATCTACATGGAAGATAAGATCTCTCGAAGTGCTGAGACAAAGAATACCAAATTCCTCATCAAGTATGTTGAAGTACTTCGCTTTCTCCATGCCAGAGTTGGGCTCGGTCTCAGCCCCCATGGTGGCTCAATACAAGCCTTTCGACCTCACCAAGATCACCATTTCATCCTTCCATTCAAAATAGTTGAATGGGGTCAGCAATACACGAGTCTTCTCTATTTTGCTTGTGCATTGTGTGACAGAAACACGGTTGCACCTGCAATGAAAACACTCAAATTTTCTGGAAAATGCCCTAAACAACAACTCAAACACTCTTAGTTTTGATTTGCAGCTCAACAAATATCTAATACCATGTGAGAATTGCTTCAAAGTGAGATCTAGGAGCTAGAGAAATATTCACAATCTAATTTGTTTACAAAATATGCAAGAGAACAACAAAAGAGAACAAAATAACACACACAGATGGTTCCAATAAATGATCTTTCTATTAGTGTACAACTTGTAGATTTGTATGGTACATACTTATAATATAATGGCAAAAATTTGTGATCCCTTGGAGGCCATCTTGATGCATACAAGTGTCAGGCTAGGATTCGACCCCTAAACCCCCCTAGGTTGACCAAAAGGCTCCCAAACCATACCAAACACCCATGAATGCAAGTGTGAACATGTATGGAGGCATGCTGGATCATAAATGAAGACATGCTAGGCATGGGTGAATACATGTTTGAGTGGGAGAGTCTCTAAGAGGTAATAAATGCCCAAGAAGACTACAAAACAACCACATTCACACACTAGTGCCCCTAGTCAAACATATTCCCTTAATTAAGGGATAATGAGTGGTATGTAATCAATGAGGGAGTCTAGGTTGTTAGGATGATCAAACTATAGTGCCTCAACTGTTAGGATGATCAAAGTGGAGGGCCTCAACTGTGAGTTAATGAGCGAGAAATATCCTAATAAACCAATATTGATCAGTATAACCTAAGTAGGGTCATATAACATAAGTACAAGAGAAATGAAAATGCCTCTTAGGTGTGAGACCATGGTACTAACTTTAGATTAATTCTCTAACATTGTTGAATTTCTTATAATGTCATTTCATCACACCAATGCTACACTCTATTGGTTACCAACAAAAGATCAGTGAAGGTGTTTAAGTTGAAGTGGAATTAAAAATAATACCACATAGCAGTATCATAGCAGGACTCGTTCAAGCATAAAAGGTGAGCTCAGTATTGCATTCATAGGTGGATAACATTTCCTCTCATATTAGCATTAGCCCTTTAGCCCTTGAAAAAGCAGCATATTCAAACAATGGGAATCTCAAAAAAGGAGCATATTCAAACCTTAAGCACCCCATAGAATTAAGATACCGAAACATGTATGGAAGCTGATACTGAAATTAGAGAATGTTGACTGATGGGAAGTTTATGTTATCTAAAGATGGGAAGGCTTACATATTCAATTAAGATACGAAAGCATTTATGGAAGATGATACTGAAATGAAGATGATGTTGGACAGATGAGAAGTTTATGTGTAAGACACTGTTAAGTAAAGAGTGGTTATTTACGTAGTTCACAAGGGAGAAGAAAATTAATATTAAAAACCTAATATTCATCACAGGGGAGCTAATTCCAAGAAAATCATGAAGCATCGTCAACCAACTACAAATGACAAAGTCACCAGAAAAGTAGAAATGTGTGGCAACCATCATGTGAAATGGGATAGTCTGTGTATCAACATCGAATTCATATGGAAGAGGACACAGGTCGACAAGTCGTACACGCAGCTGGTTTCAATTTGCATAGCGTATCGTTTTTTTTTTCTAGGCGGCTGCAGCAATGTTCAACCAAACAAATTTAATAGCTATCACATTGAAAATAAAAAATCTTACACAACTTCTGGCTGCCTTCAATGAGCTGCTTTCAATTGCGGGTTTAGTTTGAGTTCAATCTGAAGAGATGTGTACTTCAGTTTTCATACTAGAGTTGACATTTATACTTTATAAAAAATAATATGTAGTTAAAATAGGCATCTACAAGTCTATAAATTAAACAGCATTTTATTCACATTTTCTCAAAATATTTCTACTTCAAAAAAGTTTGCAAATAAAAAATTTAATCTCTTTATAGACTTGATAAATCATTTTATAAATAAATCTATATTAATGTATATTACAAAATTGTTTATTATATAAATCATGTTTAAAATTTATGTATACTAGGACAGCCGTGACCCCGGAGGTGAACGCTAAAAATAATACGCTTCTATGTCCAGCTGGATTGTCAAGTTGAATTGTTTGGAAAGCTGACTTTTCGCTCCTAGTGACCCTTGGTGTGAACAAGCTGGGTTGGATCGGCTTTTATGTCAAGCTGGATTGTCAGCATGAATAGTTGGAGGAAAAATAAATTTGATTATCCAAAGTATTTTGATTTTCTATTTTTAATGGAGGATTAGAAGAGAGAGTGAGTTTAATTTTAGATTATTTGTATTTTTTAAGTTAAATTTATTTAAATTTGGTTAGAGAATTTATGTCAAAATTACAATTTTAATGAGTAAAATTACAATTTTGATTATAAAAATAGATTCAACATCTTCTATCTTTTGACATATCTAAATTATGTAATTTCAACAAATTAAAACTATAATTTTAACCTTTCTTACCAAATTTTAATCAAAATTTTAATGGTTCAAATAGTCTAGAGTTTAGCTCACTCCTTATAAAAGGTCGGCCTAAGGCGAATAAAAGAAAGTCGTATTCAAATGGGAGATCATCAATTGACATCATGTTTTCATCATCATCGCGATCGTGGTTTTGTTACATTGATTGGATTATGAGTTTTTCAAAACGTTCCACCGCTAATTTGCCGACCTTCAAGAATCTGGTTTTATTTCAGCTCGTCAATGCAGAGGGCGTATTATCTTAATTGTGTTTTAAAGATGCCTAAATTCCAATAGAAAACGCTTATAAATAGCTTCAGAGAGGGATTGTAATAGACTCACATCTTCCAAAGGCCTGAATAAGTTGGAATCGTTCAGAGAATGATGGTAATGGCTGTCAATATTCATGCACGGCATCTGCTCATGCTAATGACGTTGAGATGCAATCAGCTCTTATTCTCTTCTCATGCAGCCACACCACCGTCCAATCCAAATCCGTTTGCGTTTATGACTGTGGATGCAGAGAGAACAGCTGCAAGAACATATGATTACATTGTAGTTGGAGGAGGGACAGCTGGCTGCCCGCTCGCTGCAACGCTCTCTACCAAATATTCGGTTTTGGTAATAGAGAGGGGAGGGTCTCCTTACGAAGATCCCGACATAGAGAACGCCGATGCTTATGGAAAGGTATTGAGTGAGACCGACAATCACACTTCCCCAACGCAGACCTTTATTTCAGAGGATGGAGTGACTTTAGCCAGAGCCAGAGTTCTGAGAGGCGGAACTGCTCTCATCGCCGGCTTCTACAGTAGGGCGAGCAGAGAATATATTCGTAATTTGGGATGGGACGAGGAACTTGTAGAGAAGTCGTATGAATGGGTGGAGAACCAGAATGCCTTCAAACCAGATCGCCTCTCGCGTTGGTCGTCAGCTTTCAGAAATGGGCTGCTGGAAACAGGAGTTGTTCCATACAATGGATATATTTTGGATCATGTGGAGGGAACCAAGATCAGTGCCTCTACCTTCGACAACAATGGCAAAAGGCATACAGCAGCAGATCTTCTCAAGTCTGCTGGTGCCGACAATATCGTAGTTCTTCTCAATGCTACCGTCAGCAGGATTCTCTTCAGTTCCCCTGCATCTCAAGGTAAGTCATTCAAACACATGACGTCATTTAGAAGAAGTTTTTTATAAGAAGTATATTGTAAATCTATAGACGCAGACACAGAGCAAGCTCAAGCTTGTGTGTTTTATGAAACACTATGAAAATGTTTCAGTCCATGAACATGAAAATTGAGTCTGTGGAGGTTAAAGTGAATTGAGTAAAAAGCTATCGCAATTATTTTTGGTTGCAAGACTTTCCCTTAAAGTAAAAAGGGAATTTGTGTTATATGAAAGTGTTTCAGTCCCTGAAAATTGAGTCTGTGAAGGTTAAAGTGAATTGAGTAAAAAGTTCATAAAGTTTGTCTCAATAGTTATTTTCTCAATTATTTTTGTTACAAAACTTTCTATTAAAGAAAAAAGAAAAGAAAATTTTATGACTGCCAGGTAACTCAAACTAGTTTTTATAGTTAGTTAGAAAACCACTCACGCTCAGCTTTAGTTAGTTAGTAGGGTCTCCTATTAATGAAATTAATGTAACGTAGATATGACGAGTGATTCTGTTCCAACTAAACTCTGGTTCAGCTCAGCTTCTCTCTCACACTTCCTATGTTTCTGTATGCCCTCTAAGATTGCCTATTAATACAATTTGAAAAATGGAATACAATATATATTCGCTAGTGAAAGACAGCGGGCCATTAAAGAATATGTCACTCTAATGTTCTGTAGGATTTCCAATAAATTCAAACAAAGATATGCAAAACATTTATTGCACCTCAGGGTTGTATATGGAACTTTAAACCTATATAGACAGAGATCTAATGACGCATACTCCATACTTACAGATTCAGTATTTTGATTATGAAAACCTGTAGGTACTAAGGATAGCTCTTCTGGGAAGCCGAGGGCCCGTGGGGTGGAATTCATGGACGGCCATGGTCGGTCTTATCAAGTTTTCCTGAATGAAACATCACATTCCAGCGAGGTAATTCTTACTACAGGAGCCCTAGGAAGTCCCCAGCTGCTCCTCTTGAGCGGAATCGGCCCATCTGAACATCTTAGAGAATTCAATATTCCTTTAGTCCTACACTCGCCCTCTGTAGGGCAAAGGGTTCAAGACAACACCCTTGCAACCGTAGGCTCGCAATCTCCTATACTCCTTGAATTCTCCAGCATACAGGTAGTGGGTATTCTTAAAGGCTCTCAAACTTACATCGAATCTAGTAGCTTCGTCCGCCAGGCTTCAGCTAGTATAAACGGCAGCGCATCCCCACATCTCAAGAACGTGTCCATTGGAGGCATTTTTGAGAAGCTGGCATTTCCATTGTCAAGGGGAGAGCTTAAGCTACGCAACAGTGATCCTCGAGACAATCCATCTATTCGATACTATTGGAAAAATGTAATTACTCGCAGATCTGCACTTGACTCTCAGTCGACAAGAAGGAAAAGTCCACGAGTAGGCAACATAGTCCAGTCGAATTTATTTCAGAAGCTAAGTTGTTAGGTAGATAGTATTATAGTCTTTAATGGCAAGTCAGTCAGCCCATGCTGTAGCAATCTTCAGGTTGCCTATAAATAGAAGAAGCAATTTTGTAAAATTAGTTAACACAGGTACACAGACACAAGAGAAACAATATACACTGAAGGAACTCTGGGTGAGAAAGAGAAGTCGAAGCTCAAGCTTCTGTGCATGTGATTTAATCGATGAGCTGAAGCTCTGTAGACCGACGAGTCTGGACGGACAAGTCTGGACCGACCATTTTGTAATCGACAAGTTTGTATTACTTTGTATTTCAGCATAATTAATATATGAAATAGTTTGCGGTTGAATGCATGATTATTTGGCCGCACATATTTCCAGATTTACTTTTGTAAATGTCTTTTACAATTACTGATAAGTAAAAGAACAAGAACCCATAAAAATCTCATCGTGTAAAAGTTCCAAGTTTTACGGCACATTGGTCGACTCAAGTCTTCCTACATATTTGGGCATATGTTTTTCATAAGTTATTTGGATTTGTAAATGTGTTTATTTTACTTCATTTTACTCACAGGTGAAAAGTATTTGTAATTTCTTATAAGAAACATATTCTGCAAATTTTGACCAAAGTGAGCCGACTTGAATGGTCGGTGAGTCAACCGGACTGAAGCAGCCGACTTAGTCGAAGAGCCGACTTGGTTGAAGTAAAAGTGGTCGAGGTAAAAATTGGTCGGACAAGTAAGTCGAAGTAATTTTGGTCGAGTGAAGGACCGACTAAAATTTGTAAACTTGTCTAGTCGGACATAGACAAGTTTCACTCGACTGGTGAAAAAGTAAAGTGGTCGGCGTGAAAAGTAAAAGTGAAAATTTGAATATTGACTGAGCTCTAAACCCAAGTTTAGTCGACTCGGTTTTGGCTATCTGGTATCAGAGCTAGGCTATATCAGAGCAAGATTTATATCAACCCAATATTTTAGGAAACAAATATTGTCTTAAAAAGTGGAAATTTATTTTCTAAGGAAAGTTAATTAAAAAAATTAAAATGGCTTCCACTTTTGGTTCATTGCAACCTCCAAGTTTTACAGGAAATAATTATGAATATTGGTCTTTAACAATGAAGGCTTTATTCAGAGGTCAAGATGTCTGGGAGATAGTCCAGCATGGTTATGCAGAACCAACAGACATGGCAGCATATAACAATCTCACACAGGTTCAGAAAGATGTCTTGAGAGAACATAGGAAGAGAGATGGAAAAGCTCTATTTTTCATACATCAAGCTATGCATGAGAGCATACTCCCAAGAATAGCAGCATCAACTAATGCCAAGGAAGCATGGGATACATTGGAGACTGCCTATCAAGGTTTGGATAAGGTAAAGACATCTAAGCTGCAGATTCTGAGAAAAGATTTTGAATCTCTGTGCATGAAAGATTCAGAGAATGTAGACACATTCTACACCAGAGTTGTTGGGTTGATAAACCAACTGAAATCTCATGGAGAACCCATATCAGACCAAAGGGTTGTTGAAAAAATTCTCAGAATTCTTTCCCCAAGATTTGAAAATTTGGTTGTGACCTTAGAAGAACACACAAACATGTCAACATTTAGCATTGATGAGCTGCAAGCTTCACTCATCAATCATGAACACAAAATCAGCAGATCACAGACATCATTGGAAGGTGCATTTGCAGCACAATCATCCATAAGTCATGGTAGAGGCAGGGGGAGAAACAACTTCAGAGGCAGAGGAAGAAGTTCTTCAAGAGGAGGACGAGGCAAAAGTCCTGCAAATGTCGATGGCAGAGGAGATAACCAGAACCCAAGTCAGCCAAGTGGCCAGAGGTTTGATAAATAAAAAATTCAATGTCATTACTGTAAGAAGTTTGGTCATTATGCATATGAATGCAGGAAGAAGCAATATGACCAAGGAAGACAAAGCCCAAGTCAGTTGACCAACACCAACACTTCGACAGGTGCAATGTTAATGGCATCGACATCTCCACTTGAATGCAATGCTGTTCAAGAAAGTCCACATGACATATGGTACTTAGACTCAGGATGCAGCAACCACATGAATGATAATTTAAATTTGTTTTCCAGTCTAGACACTTCAGTTAAAACTGATGTTACACTTGGAAACAATGTCCAAGTCACTATCTTAGGAAAAGGCACTGTTGATATTCTAACCAAACAGGGGGAGAGTAAGTATATCCCTGATATCTATCATGTTGAAGGTCTGAAACATAATCTGTTAAGCATTGGACAGTTGTTACAAAAAGGCTATAGAGTCTACATGGAAGATGAACACTGTGTGATCAAAGACAAGCGTCCAAGCGACCAGCTGATAACAACAGTGCCAATGACAAGCAACTGCTTGTTTCCATTGAGGATAGTTCCCAACATAAAAGGGAAGACAAAGACAAGAGCTGCATTCAAGGCAGAAAGTGAAGAAACAGTAGAGATTCTCGACAAGAGAGAAAATTGCAGTGCTAATTTGCAAGCTGCATTTCAGATAGAAGTTCAGGATGAATCCTGGTTGTGGCATTTAAGATTTGGACATCTGAATTTTGGTGGGCTGAAGCTACTGCACACAAAGAATATGGTGAAGGGATTACCATTGATCGACAGACCAAAGAGGGTTTGTGAAGGCTGCATTTTTTGCAAGTAGCATAGAGAGACATTTCCAGTCGGAAAGTCCTATAGAGCACGCACACCACTTGAACTTGTGCACTCCGACATATGTGGTCCAATGCAGACATCATCCATTGGTGGCTGCAAGTATTTTCTAACATTTATTGATGATTACTCAAGAAAGACATGGGTATTTTTCTTAAAACATAAATATGATGCATTTGGTTATTTTCAATAGTTCAAGGCACTCGTGGAGAACCAGAGTGGTCACCGCATCAAGATCTTAAGGACCGACAGAGGAAGTGAATATGTTTCAAATGAATTTCTGAATTTTTGCAAGACCCATGGTATACAGAAACAATTCACTGCTCGGTATACACCTCAGTAGAATGGTATAGCTGAAAGAAAGAACAGAACCATCATGGAGATGGCACGCAGCATGTTGGCAGCCAAGCATTTGCCAAATGAGTATTGGGGTGAAGCAGTCGCAACTGCTGTATACATTATGAACCAGTGTCCGACAAAGAGTGTGAAGAACAAAGTTCACCAAAAAGCCTGGACATGTATGAATCATAGTGTTTCCCATTTAAAATTTTTTGGTTGTGTTGCATATGCTCATATTCCAGATGAGCTGAGAAGGAAGCTAGACAAGAAGGGACAGAAATGTATTTTTGTCGGCTATTCAGAAGACACAAAAGAATACAAGTTGTATGACCCCGTCACAAGGAAAGTCATAATCAGTCGGGATGTTCAATTTGTTGAGAATGAACCATGGGATGGAACCGTCGACACAAATGTCAAGATTGTGTCGAACATCGACAATGATGATATGGAAGAGGAAGTGGTTCAAATACCACATGTAAGTCAAGCGGTCGGAGCACCATCGACTCCCATGAAACCAAGACATGGTTAAGCACAAGGACCATCGACACAAGTAGCAGCTCAAGCTGTGACCAACAAGTACACCAAGAGGACAGCAGACTCCATCAAGCATTTCGTCGAGGTCGACATCGATAGAACTAGTGAAGACAAGAAGTCTGCGAGAGATATATGAAGCTGGTACACCTAATTCATTCTCTCTGTTTGCATTATTTTCCCCTATATATGATCCACTAACATTTGAAGAAGCTGTTGAAGAAGAAGTATGGGCACAAGCCATGGATGAAGAAATAGAATGCATTGAGAAAAATCTGACATGGGAACTGGTTGATGTACCAAAAGACAAGGATGCAATTAGTGTCAAATGGATTTATAAGACAAAGCAAGATGCTGATGGGAATGTGCAAAAGCACAAGGAAAGAATGGTAGCAAGAGGGTTCACACAACAACCCGACATCAACTTCAATGAAACATTTGCACCTGTTGCACGCATGGATACAGTTAGAACAGTTTTGGCCATTGCTGCACAAAACAAATGGCAGGTTCATCAAATGGATGTCAAGTCGGCATTCTTAAATGGCTATCTAGAAGAGGAAGTATATGTGGAACAACCACAAGGGTATGAAGTTCCACGTCAAGAGCACAAAGTGTACAGGCTGAAAAATGCAATATATGGTTTGAAGCAAGCTCCTAGATCTTGGTACAGTTGGATTGATTCCTATCTCACTGAAAATGGATTTCACAGAAGTGAAAGTGAACCGACTTTGTACACCAAAGTCGATGAGCAAGGTAAGATGTTAATTGTCTGCCTGTATGGAGATGATTTAATATTTACTGGTGATTATGGCATAACAGATTTTAAAACAGTCATGGAAAGTGAATTTGAAATGACTGATCTGGGGCTTATGAAGTTTTTTCTGGGCATCGAAGTTCAGCAGTCTAAAAGTGGTATCTTTATATCACAGTCTAAGTATGCAAGTGAAGTTTTAAAAAGGTTTAACATGTCTAACTGCAAGACAGCCCCAACACTAGTGATAACAGGTTTAAAATTGAGCAAGGATGATGAAGGATTCACTGTAGATCCTACGCTGTTCAAAAGGATTATTGGCAGCCTTATGTATTTAACAGCAACAAGACTAGACATTATGTATGGTGTAAGTCTGATCTCAAGGTTCATGGAGTCACTAAAATACTCACATTGGCAAGCAGGTAAAAGAATTCTGAGGTATGTAAGTGGCACAAAAGACCTTGGTATTATGTATTCAACCTTAGAAAATTTTAAACTCATTGGTTACACTAACAGTGACAATGGAGGCAGCATAGATGATAGGAAAAGCAAATCTGGGTACACATTTCATTTTGGTACAGGTGTTGTTTCATGGGCTTCAAAGAAATAGCCCATAGTAACTCTATCTTCAGCTGAAGTAGAGTATGTTGCAGCAACAAGTGCTGCATGTCAAGCTGTCTCGATGAGGAGAGTCTTAAAAGACTTGTCACAGAACCATCAAGAACCGACAACAATCTTCTGTGACAACAATTCAACCATAGCATTATCAAAGAATGATGTGTTTGACAAGAGAACCAAGCACATTGACACAAGGTTTCATTTTATAAGAGAGTTGGTAAACGACAAGAAAATTTGTTTGGAATTTTGCAGGTCTGAAGACCAACTGGCCGACATCATCTTCACAAAGCCATGGGCAAAGGACACATTCCAGTATCTGCGTAGTTATTTTGGAATGACAAGTTCTCCATAGTGAACTCTGTCATAAATAGAGCATGTCTAAGCTCTGAAACATTTTGTAAATTTTGTTTTAAAAAAAAATCCCCATCTGCTCATAATTAAGGGGGAGTGTTGGAAAAATGTAATTACTCTCAGATCTGCACTTGACTCTCAGCCAACTTTGTCAGAGTCCGTAGGAGTCAAGATCTTGTCTGTCAGTCTGACAAGAAGGAAAAAGTCCACGAGTATGCAACATAGTCCAGTCGAATTTATTTCAGAAGCTAAGTTGTTAGGTAGATAGTATTACAGTCTTTAATGGCAAGTCAGTCGGCCCATGCTGTAGCAATCTTCAGGTTGCTTATAAATAGAAGAAGTAATTTTGTAAAATTAGTTAACACAGGTACAGACACAAGAGAAACAATATACACTGAAGGAACTCTGGGTGAGAAAGAGAAGTCGAAGCTCAAGCTTCTGTGCATGTGATTTAATCGACGAGCTGAACCTCTGTAGAGCAACGAGTTTGGACGGACAACTCTGGACCGACCATTTTGTAACCGACAAGTTTGTATTACTTTATATTTCAGCATAGTTAATATATGAAATAGTTTGTGGTTGAATGCATGATTATTTGGCCGCACATATTTCCAGATTTATTTCTATAAATGTTTTTTACAATTACTGATAAGTAAAAGAACAAGAACCCATAAAAATCTCACCGCGTGAAAGTTCCAAGTTTTACGTCACATTGGTCGACTCAAGTCTTCCTACATATTTGAGTATATGTTTTTCATAAGTTATTTGGATTTGTAAATGTGTCTATTTTACTTCATTTTACTCACAGGTGAAAAGTAGTTGCAATTTCTTAAGTCTTTAGACTAAGAAACATATTCTACAAATTTCGACCAAAGTGAGCCGACTTGAGTGGTCGGTGAGTCAGGAGACTGAAGCAGCCGACTTAATGGAAGCAACCGACTTGGTCAAAGAGTGTCGGAGAGCCGACTTGGTCGAAGTAAAAGTGGTCGAGGTAAAAATCGGAATTTTAGTCGAGGGAAGGACCGACTAAAATTTGTAAACTTGTCTAGTCGAACATAGACAAGTTTCACCCGACTGTAAAAGTGAAAATTTGAATATTGACTGAGCTCTAAACCCAAGTTTAGTCGGCTCAGTTTTGACTATCTCTAGTATAAACGGCCGCGCATCCCCACATCTCAAGAACGTGTCCATTGGAGGCATTTTTGAGAAGCTGGCATTTCCATTGTCAAGGGGAGAGCTTAAGCTACGCAGCAGTGATCCTCGAGACAATCCGTCTATTAGATACAACTATTATTCCAACCCTCTAGACTTGCAGAGATGCGTGCAAGGCGTCAGGATGATTGCTAAACTCTTGACGACACGGAGCGTTGCCAAAGAACACGTCGGACGATGCAGCCATGGCTCAGTTCTGCAAGGATACGCTGAGCACAATCTGGCACTTCCATGGTGGGTGTCATGTTGGGTCTGTCATCAACCAGAGATATCAGGTGAACGGAATTGATAGCCTCAGGATTGTGGATGGCTCAACGTTCACAGACTGTCCCGGCACCAACCCCCAGGCAACAACCATGATGCTCGGCAGGTAATTATAGTTAGAATTCTTTATATTTTAATTGGGTTAGCATCGCTGGCTTTCTGTATATACTAATAAAAATAGGGCATATATCAATGTTGTGCTGTAGGTATACGGGATTGAAGATTCTTCAAGAGTATGAATGAAGGAAGCTTTAGCAACGCAAACATTAAAGGGAAGCTCAGCGATCAGATGGATTTGTCATGATTGCTTCTTTTTAAACCTTAATGTAATAGGCATGGTTGGCAGGTTGTTCCAATGTATGGGCAGGATAGGCAAACTCTTAATTTATTTTTGAAAGTTTTAAATAAAATTTGTTACAGTTATGAATCATAGAAAAAAGTTTCAAATTTTTATCAAGAAAAATTGAAGTAACATCTTAGAAACAACATAATGTGATCGACAGTCATTCCAACGTGAGAGGCTGGATAGGTGTTTGACTATTTATAAAATTTAAAACAAAAGATCTGTCACACCAAACAAGAAGACAAGAGTGATCAATAAGATTCTTTTATAAAAGCATTGAAATGACAGCATAGTCGGCGTAGCCTTAGGTTAGAAAGTTAAAATTGATCGAGATAGGTCATTTCAATATTCGAAGCAATCTTCCTATGAAATTTTATTGTTGCAACTTCCAATCTGCCCAAGCTGTCTCCCACCAAACTGTGTGTGTATTGTTTAATTTTCTTAATCTTTTCGATCTATTATTTAAATTTTGGCAGCAAGCTCGGAAACCTAAACTTTGGTAAACTAATATTATCGGTCTTTGACATCATATCAGAAGCTAAAAATTGCACAAGAATGTATCAAACTCTTTTCACTTTTATGTGTTTGCATTTGAATTTATGAAAATTTACGGCGCTTGAACTAATCTCGTTCTGTTTCATGATATTTTACATAAAATTTTCGAGGCTATTGAATCCATAAGCGAAATCAAAATCTGCAATTTCAATAGATTTGATAGTGAATTTGAGATCGTTATGTTCCACAATTAGTCCTATAAGATTAATGAAAGAAAACACAATTAGTTCCCCGAGTATCTCCTCATTATAAGAGTGGTTGTGCGAAATCAAAATCTGCAATTTCAATAGATTTGATAGTGAATTTGAGATCGTTACGTTCCACAATTAGTTCTGTTCCCAGAGCTTCAAGTTGCGTTCATGTTCCAATTTCAATGTGGCTCTTGAATTCCAGTTCCATTGCGTTGAATTCGTTGGCGGAGCAAAGTCGATCATGGCAGATTCTCACTATTATCGTTAACCCTGTTCGTCAACCAATCGAGGAAGTCATTAATTAGAATAGCGAGATTTTGGGTTTCCATTTGGAACGATGGTGATATGATTGACATTTTACATATGTTATTGGAATGATAATTGAGTTTAATGAGTACATGTTACATAACTTTTTTCAAGTCATAATCTTGGTAATAAATTTATATCATTTTTTAATTACAATTAAACTCATAATATAATTGTATACATAATTTCTCAAATGTTATAATCATAATTTACCATATAATATTTGAGATAATTTGAGGTAGTCCATACAAAGTTATTTTAGATTTTAAAATAATAAGTAGCCTCATAGACCACCATCAAAGATAAGTCATAATAATCTCAAAACTCAAGGTAAAAATAGGTGTTACTGAGTGTTAGAAATATTTTATATGGCTCTCAATTTTTTAATGGTGAATTAACTAAAGTTTAAATTGTACACCTCTTCTTAGAGTCAATTTGTCTCATGCCTATCTTATTGGGGGTTGAAAAATGTGACAGCTAGCTTATTGTCCACTTGACATTCAAGTAAAACACTACACATAAGAATTTGAATTGCTCAACTTTTTACAAGTAGGGGTGTAGCTCGATTGTCAAACCACTTGAAAATGAGATGTTATGTTTTAATAGATATCACAAGTTCAAAACACCTTGCTTGCGGGTTGTGTGGGTGCACCTAGAGGTATAGTGGTAGGTAGGTGCACCTAGAAGTATAGTGGTAGCTGATAGGATAGGACACTTGGACCTAGTGTCACATGACTACTAGCCACATCTCACTTGTTGATTCTCCTATGTTGAGCTATACAATATATACAAGTACCGGCCCCATCCCATTTGCTGATTCAGCTAGTACCAAAAAAAAATCACTCAACTTTTAATCAAGCTATAGGTATGACATTCATTCATGTCATATACAACTTGGGAGGATTAATCTTCAATATTCATTTGTTCATAGTGGCATAAGATGATATAAGGAAATCTATTGTATTCTCTTGTCAATTTACTTCATAGCACTAAATTATTTTCTTGCATGCATTATTTAAGAGGTCATCAAACGAAATGAATACATGCCATCTTAAGGGCACTTTGTTGAATTTCTTCAAATATCATTTAATCACACCAATTCTACACTCTATTGGTTATCCGCAATATATCGGTGAAAGTATACTGTATAGTGAAAGGTGTTCAAGTTGAAGTGGATTTAAAAATAATACTACAAAGCACTATTATACATAGAGTTGCAACTAATGAATATATAACCTATTTTTTCAATGTAATAGCACACATGAATCTCGGTGTCATTCTTTTTTTATTATAGTGAAAAATTGTATGCGAGGACATTTAACCTAATGAAATGTGTGACAAGCATCCTCTAAATGGGATAGTGTATCGACATCGAATTCATATGTTAGAGGACACAGGTCGGCAAGTCATATTTGTAGCTGGTTTCAGTTCACATAGAGTATCGCCTTTTTTTTCCAGGACGCTGCAACAGCGTTCAACCAAAAAATTTAATAGCTATCACATTGAGAATTCAAAATCTTACACGACTTTTGGCTGCATTCAATGAGCTGCCGCTAGTTTGAGTTCAATTGGGAGTATTCTATAATTTTCTCGTTTGTTTTGTTTGATTTTTTATTGGAAATTTTAAAAAACAATTGATCTTAGTTATATTGGTTATTAGTTATAAAAATTGTATAATATAAGTGTGATACTGGTATATTAGTTATTAGTTACTGTGATACTATTATTTGAAGGAATAAATCTATTTAAAAATTTAATTTAGAAGTTTCTAAATTTAGATTTTACCAAAATCTAATTTAAAGTTTTTAAATTTAAATTTTTTTAGATTCCATTAAAAACTATCTATAAAATAAACTAGGTCAATTCCATTTTAGGGTCTATATCCAAAATTTTACAATTAATATTAATTTGAGGTCAAATTAGTTTTAGCACTCTACAATAGAGGATTTATTAGTCCAAGAAATAACTTAACTAAATTGGATGACTATAGAAGGGAGATTCTAGAGCCCATTAGGGGAAGATGTGTAAGTACGTAAGTGCTCATACTAGAGCTGGCGCTGGCAAGTGTACTTTATAAAAAATAATAAAATGTTATAAAAAAATAATATGTAGGCTCAATTTAGATTTAAAATATTGTTTAGAACCATTTATATAAGCCTACAAATTTAAAGAGTAAACATTATGTTCACATTTTTTGCGCATTTCCACTTTAAAAAAAGGGTTTGCATATAAAAAAATTTGATCCCTTTCTAAATTTGATAAATCATTTTAAAAGTGAATTTATACTAATGTATATTACAAAATTGTTTATATATATAAATCATGTTTAAAATTTGTATATACTAGCACCGCCGTGATTCAGAGGTGAACGCTCATAAGAATACGCTTCTATGTCAAGCTGGATTATGTAACAACTCCAAAATTCATAAAATAAAATAAAAAATTAATGAAGGCCTAAATGAGATTTCATAGCTTTAAGAGAAAAAACGTAAAGTTTACTATATCCATTTCATCCTAGGACTTATCTTGAACTAGCTCTTTTCAATTCGATAAAGGACAACTTAAGTACGACCCCCTTCAACTATGAAACAATATTGCAATACTGAAAACTAATTTACTCATCATAAAGATTTGGAATGCCATGCCTACTTGTCGTATATTACAGTTTGTGTGCTTGCATTATTATGTTTAAATATTTATTAACCCTATTGTGATGCTAGGGTTGTAGGTTTTACATGTCTTACTTAGCTTGCAAGTTAAAGCAGTTTTACTTCTATGTATTGCACGTGTATTATGAAGAGGATTGGCTCTAAAACTTACAATCCTAAACCACTATTAAACCAATATGATAAATACCAAGGTCACACTACATGGAAAGGGAAATATCAAAAGTGTTATGAAGTGCTCCATCTAGCTTATATCCATGTTATCCCATGGGTATGTTATGATTTTGAACTTGTGTGAAAACTATAGAGAGTGGGTGAATAATTTAAAAGAAAGTGGAATTAAATGGAATCCCACGTGAAGCCTCGTGGATTCTAGATGTAAAGCAATAAACCTTTAAACAAAAACCCCAAGTGTTTATCTCACTGTTTTGATGTTCTGCATTGTAATTTTTTGGTGGGATTAGCCAAGGGTTCTCGGCCATAGATACCACCATTGGCTCTGTCAACCCACCAGCATTGTTCCAACACCCTTTACGTGGTTCTCGACCTCATGCTTTCAGCTCTGTAAACCCACCAGCATTGTTATAGCACCCCTTTTCGTGGTTCTCAACTTCATCCTTTCGGCTCTATGAACCCACCAGCGTTGTTTTAACACTCTTTTCGTGGTTTTCGACTTCATGCTCTCGGCTCTTTTAGAGAATGAATGGTTGATGGGTAAGTTTAATTATGCATACATTTATTTAATTTGTTTGTTGTATCTTTGTAATCGTTACTAGTTTTTAACCTATGCATTGTTGTTTTTGCAGGAGGTTCCATTCATGGTTGCTGCATTTTGATTTGAAACAAGCTTCGTCGAAGGTGAAGCCGAGGGTCTTGGTAAGACCTGTCTACCTTGCATCCTTTGGTCATTGTGGCTCTGTGGCTCGGTCAACAATTCCTCCTAGGTTTGGAATCGTTGAAATGTTACGAGCCCCTTACGATGATGGAATATCCTCTTGAAGTTCCTGCCTTACGATGTTTAATATACAGAGTTAGGTTTTTAAAAACTTCCTTTGACTCAAACGGTGGATTCTGTAGGGAAAAACTATAATATAATTTTTGTTGTAAATATTTTTAGGGTAAAATGGTTTAAAATGAAATCGTGTTCCATCTGGGTTTAAAAGATCATTGACATACTTGACATAAGTTTTACTTTATGCATATAGTTTAACTGTTTTTGGATTCCATGACTACTCGATATTTTGATTATATATATATATATATCGGTATACTTCTTATATTTATAAAATTACTCTGTAAGTCGTTTATTATTTCTAGATATTTGTGTGTATTAACTCTTGGTAATTACTTTGTAAGTTTTAAAAGATTTATGACATGTCAATAAGGATTTACGGTCTGTCATGGCATTCTTGATTTTAAGTCTACTGTGTTATCGCTTGGTTAGTATAATCCTTCAAAATTGCCATTACAAATCATGTTGTTTTTAAAACATTACTCTGAATACAATTGTTAAGTGAATGGAATTTATGTGCTTACCGCGTATAAGTTAGTCCTATATTGGTTTCTAGAAACGTTACATCGTTCTCTTTTTAAATAAATTGAACCTAGGGCTGTTTGTAAAGTAGTGGAGATTCTAAGCATTACTTGCTTTAAACTCAAGCCCTGTAATAATATTCTTAGATAGTAGTATTATATGAATGATTCGTTTGATACTGTACCACTTATATTATAATTTTTACACAGTATTCATTATTATGATTCATTGATTAAATTGACTTATGTGTTGGGTTGAACAGTTTTAAACCCTAGTTCATTTTTCTTGTAAAATGTTTAAGCCTTTTAGTTATATAGATACTAATTGTTTATTGAAACACATAATCCCTTAGGCCATAGTAGATAATACTTGCAAAATCTATAATATATATATATGTACATTATAATTTTTATAATTTTTGAACCTAGATCTATGGTTTAGAATAAACATGTGTTTTAGATTATAATTATATTGTTAAATAGAGAATTTGTGTGTCTGCAGATTCTTATAGTATTTTCAAAATGAAAAAGAATAAGCCTTATGTGTAAAAGATTCATAGTTTAATTTAAACGAGGATAACTCTGATTTAACCCTTTTGTTTAACTATAAGGTTTTTAAAAGAAAATCTAAGAAATACTAATTACTATTTTTGTATGTATACCATGTAAATTCAAAGGAAATTTATATACAGAAATATGATACTATTCTAAATACGATAGCCTACTAATCTCACTAAGAACTTTATGTACACAGTAGCATTCATGAAATGATAAATTTGTAGTCAATAGAATATTATCCTACTTACTACAGAAAACAAATAATAGTTTTGGAATATTTAACATTCACAAAATTCTACAGATATAAACATAAAATGAATTTAAGGTTAACAGCCAAAAAAACTTAGAAGTTGTTAACTGCCAAACGGGACAAACACCCAAAGAAGGCCGTTCCTCCCAACCATCTCCTGAAAGCAGCCAAGATTACTTTCTTTAGGACCCTCGAGCCCGTTCACTAAACCACCAGGACAAAGATGGTGTGTAGAATCCTACACAGTACTATATGTAACATAGCAGTCATACTTGCAGACTTAAACTCTTAGCAATTCACTCTAGCTTTCCCCTTATCGAATTCCTCTTTTGTGCCTAACTTTTCAGTTTCCAGCAAAATCACAAGGCTCTAATCACTTAGAATGTAGTGAGCCTCCTTCTCATTCGATGGTATATATAATATTGCCTAGGTATTTGGGTCACTTTTGCAATTAAATTAGCCACCTTCGCAGTTCCTCTTTCCAGGGAACAAGACCACAATTATAGGGATGTTTCCTCCTGCAACAACTAGAAAGTGAATTTTGTTTTTGCCACTTGTCAATTTGGCCTTCTACAATAGATCATTCCTCCTAGTGGATCATTCAACACTCTTCAACAGTCTTCTTTGGATATGTGTCTCCTCTTTTAATTATTTAAATAAATAAAATATTCAATTATAGTCATCTTTGACTATCCTTGGTCAACAACATAAAAATTTACAATAAATTTTAAAGCATTTTAAAAAACAAAATGTTTCTCAATTCTAGGTGGGTTAAAAATTGTCAGCATTAATAGCTTGAAAAGTTGACTTTCGCTCCCCGTGACCCCGAGTCTGAATGCTGATAAGAATCGGTTTCTATGTCAAACTGGATTTTCAACATGAATCATTTGGAAAGATGAATTTTCACTCCCCTTATGTGTATTAAGAAGAAGAAAAAAAATTGATTATCCAAAGCATCCCAACCTTCCATCATTAATCAAGGATTAAAAAGTCCCCAGTGGGTCTCATGGTACAAGTTTGATTGTAGTGGCCAATAGGAGAATAAAAGAAAGTCGTATTCAAATTATTGATCATCAACTGACATCATATTTTCATCTCGCAATCATGTTTTTGTTACATTGATTGAATTATGAGTTTTTAAAAATGAATCCACCGCTAATTCACCAACCTTTGAGAATCTGTTTTAAATTCATCTCGTTAATGCAGAGGGCATATTGTTTGCGATAAGGATATTCATAAAACCAGCTGTCATAGAGGATACAACCACTACAAGTTTGTAGTAATTCCGTTTGGGTTGACCAATGCACCCACAAATTTTATGTGTATGATGAAAAATATATTCAGTAAATACCTGGATAAATTTATATTGGTATTTATAGACGACATCCTAGTATAATCTAAGAGTAAAGAGAAACATGAGGAGCATCTCTGCATCATACTACATGTGTTATGGGAACACCAGCTCTACGCTAAGTTTAGTAAATGTGATTTTTACAAACCACAGATACAATACCTATGTCACATCATCTTCGAGAAGGGGATAGTGGTGGACCTAGAAAATATTAAAGCCATAGAGTATTGGCCTACCCCTACTAGTGTCATAGACATTAGGTCCTTTTTGGGATTAGCTGGTACTACCAAAATTTCTTTGAGAACTTTTCAAGGATAGCTTGTCCCATGATCGCTTTGTAAAAGAAGGAAAACAAGTTCTTATGGACGACCAAGTGCAAGGAACATTTTTAGAAGCTTAAACAACTTTTTACGACTACACTAATACTACAAATTGTGGATCCCAATGGGGATTTTGTTGTTTGCACAGATGCAAGCAAGGAAGGGTCCTCTTACAAAAACATTACACGATCTGTTATGAATCGAGAAAGTTAAAGGAACATGAACAAAACTATCTCACCCATGATCTTGAGTTAGCAGCCATCATCCACACCTTGAATATGTGGAGGCACTACCTCATGGGGAATAAATTTCTTCTAAAGATAGACAATATGATTATGAAGTATTTATTTAATCAACCGGATCTAAATTCCAGTCAAGCCCGATGGTTGGATTTCCTTAGCGAGTAACATTTCGATTTAAAGCATATAAAGGGAATGGATAATAAAATTGATGATTCTTTAATTCGATGAGCTCATACATTATATGAGGTGACTTTAAGTCAAACTGATTCAGATTTACACGAGAGGATTAGAATGACCAATGGATTTGACCCTTTCTATGTTGAAATTCTCAAGAAGGTCCAAGAGGATAGGTTGTTTCAACAACAAAAAGAGTATACGGTAGATGAAACCATAATTTTGTGGTCCAAAGAAATATTGTATGTTCTGGAAGTAGGGTTCATCATGTCCAACATCCTCACGAATTTTCATCGAAAACCCTATTCGAGGCATATGAGATATCAAAATATGATATCCACAGTAAAGAAACACTTTTTTTGGCCTAAGTTAAAGGCCAGCATAGCATTGTTTATTACAAAATGTCAGGAATGTCAGCTGGTTAAAGCTACGCACTAGCATCCTTCGGGATTGCTGCAGCCATTACCCATTCCAGAATGGAAGTGGGAGGTCATTTGTATTGATTTTATTATGGGTCTACCAAAGAGTAAGAGGTAAAATGAATATATCTTTGTAGCAGTTGACAAGTTGTCAAAAAAACACATTTCATTCCAGTGAAGTCGACCTACAAGGAAGTTCACATTGCCGACATCTTCTTAAAGGAGACATTCAAATTACATGGGATACCCAAGGAAATCATCTCGGATCAAGATACAATTTTTTTCAGGAACTTTTGGAGATCCTTATTCTCTAGATTAGATATGTAGTTAAATTTTAGTACTACTTACCACCCGCAGATAGACAGGAAGACAGAACAGGTAATCCATATTTTAGAAGACATGCTTAGGATGTATGTCATGAACAACCCCACCAAGTGGTAGGATTACCTGCTTCTTGCATAGTTTTCACATAACAACAGATACTGAATCTCAACCAAGATGATTCCATTCGAGGTACTCTATGGCCAGAAGTGTAGGACATCGGTTACTTGGGATATCTCGGTGGACTGGCTCATGTTCGAGCCCAATTTGCTAAAAGACTTGGAACAATTGGTCACCAAGGTCCAACAAAACCTTAAAGAAGCACAAGACTTCTAGAAGAGTTACATGGATAAGAAAAGAAAAAATAAATATTATCATATAGGCGACCATGTTTACTTAAAATTAAAAGCAAAGAGAAGCTCATTGAGCTTGGGGAGGTGCAAAAAGTTGGCACCAAGATTTTGTGGACCGTTTAAGATACTGGCCAAGAGAGGGGCAGTGGTATATGAACTAGCTTTACCTTCTCACATAAGAGTTCATCATTTTTTCCACACATCCTTATTTAAGAAATATGTATATGGTACTAAACATGTGATTGATTGGTCCTTATTACAGGTGGAACCTAAAGGGGATTTTGTACCTAAACCCCTTCATATACTGGACAAGAGAGAGGCGTAGATAAGTAAGCGCACCACATTCCAGTTGAACATGCAATGTAAGCACTTTGAGGCCGATGAGGCTACTTGGGAGAATGAAGCGACCATGAGAGAGGCTTACCTTGCCTTGTTTCATGATTTCATTCCTATTCCATAGAACACCAAGGACAATGTTGTTATTAGTAGGGAGGGATGTAATATCCCAAAATTTTTACCTTTCGCTTATGGGCATAAGTCCCATCCCATGTGATGTTGATTTGATGTTATGTTTTGTATATTGGGCATAATACCCCACTGCACATGAGAATGATGCTTTGTTTGATATATTGGGCATAATCAAAATGCATATTTTTTATTTAGCGTGTATATGATTTCATGTGTTGGGCGTGGACCCTGAAGCACATAATTGATGAGATGTTTGTGTTGAGCACGAGCTCTGAGGCACATGAGTATTTTATGTTTGTGTGAGAAAGAAGCTCTAGAGCACATGAGTATTTGATGTTTGTGTTGAGAAAGAAGCTATGAAGCACATGAGTATTTCATGTTTGTGTTGAGCAAGAATATTTGGAGCACATGAGTTATGAAACCTTTCTGTTGAGCATGAAGCTCTGAAGCACATGAAAATATAAGAATTGGAAGTGTTGGGAATAAGCCTTGGAGCATTCCAACTTGATGTTGAGCATAAGATCTGGAACATCAGATCCTTGGCCATTGTATCCCTAAGTGTATCCTACAAATACATCCTAGAATTAGTGTCAAGAGTGAGGAGCTCTAGAATTGCACTAATTTGTAACTCCTTGTTTCTTAGCGTTGAGTATGGGATTTGAATAAATGCTAGGAGTTACTGAAAAATTAATATGTTGAGTAAAAATAACTCTAATAAAACATCATTCTCATCTTACTTATTTTTAAGTGATTAAATGAAAATTTGAATTTATGTGTCTCATCAAGTACTAAAGAGATACTATGTTATACGAGGTAATCCAATATGCAGGGAGGTTTAGAGTTGCCTAACCTATTTGACCTAACCCCTACCTAAAGGCCTTAATAAAGAAGTGACTATAAGCTAAAAAAAAGTATCATGTGATTTGGGATCATGCTATATGATACCCAAAGTAAAAATGTTAACAATGGTATATGTATATATAGTTTATATATAGTATGAATAAAAGAGAAAGAATATGTATTAATAATAGTAACTACAAATAATAATGAAAGGATCCATGTATTATTATTTATTACTAATAATAATTAAAAATTTAAATACCTAAAAGAGTCAAAATAGGAACTAGTCAAAGAGTTCCTAAGCTAAAATAAATAAATATTAAATTTACCTAAACTAAGTAAAAAGGGTTATTTCAAGAAAACAAATGATTCTTGATTTAACTGTCCCTTTTGCTAAAGATTATCTATAAAGACCCAAGCCAAAGAGAGGCTTGGGGGTCTGCATTATTTTCCATATATTCTACCTGATTATTATTCTCAAGAGAGTTTTTGGAGAGAATTTTTCCCAAGACAAAATTCAAACTGGTACACAACATGTTATCCCAGATGGGGAAGCCTTAACTTTAGGAGCTCTAAGCTACTTTCATGTTGGAACCAGCTCGATGGGATCCAAATTGAAACCAGGAATGGTTCTGGGTCATGGTTGGGTGGAACGTGGTAGTTCCCAAGTCATCGGTTAACAAATCCGAGGCCAGAGTTATATATGTTCTTGTTAATACTATGTGCTTGAGTGTGTAGGGTTTTGAGCCATTAAAATAGATTCAAATCACAAGTATGAGGTTTATTTATCTCCCTTACAGCTCATATAGTTTTCCTATTAAATGAAGGGATTATAATCTAGAATGAAAATCTGTATATTATATTCTTGCTATAGTTAGGTTTTTTTTAACAGAACCTTAAAGACAAGCTAGTATTATTTTGTTTACATGTTCACACAAACCCTAGAAATAGAGATTATGCTACAGGAATGTCTTGCTTGCTTAACCATGATTACCTAGTTAGGAAAATATAGATTAGATGTCTTAATATTGTTTTAGACTGTCAAATATTTTTTCCTTAGATTTCAAAACCCTACTTAATCATTTTAAACATAGCATTATAAAATATGCATATAAAAAAACAAGATGAAAACATTATCAAAATTATTTAAATAAACTAAACCATAGGTAAAATATCTCACATTCCTAAACAATTACAAAACTATAAAAATTAAATTATCAAATGCTGGAAGATTTCATATTGTGAGCATATAAGCTTATTTCAATTACTTTAAATCCATTCGTAAAACATAATTATCAAAGATGATTTACAACCTTCAAACTACACATTAAATCCATGTTAAATTCAAATATATCATAAACGTTGTTCACAGACTTAAACATAATTAAATACTATTTCTATGCTAAAACATAAACGATCATTAATCCTTAATAAACCCCATACAATTTCCATTACAAAATCATCTACACAAGAGCCAGCCATTGAAACCTTTTATGGTTTCGTCGTGGGAAAATTTAACTTTGCAAATATATCAACTACTATAAACAAAAACCAAGAACCAAATATATATATAATACAAACCAATTTATTAACCAACAGACTCACATCGAGGATCGAATCCTGTGGAAAGAAAACTAAAAAATACCAACATAATTCATTTAAAAACTAGGATTGAATCCTGTAGGCACCGTTTCCAAAGTGAAAACATAAACGCTACACTAAACACCAGTCCAACCATTAAGACAACCTAGGATCGAATCCTGTATGATTAAAATATTAAAACCAAATCTAAATCGATTACACACCCAGGATCGAATCCTATAGTTATCAATAATAAACATAAAACTTATAAACACTGCAACATACACAGTGAAGGGTCTTGCCTTCTAGAATTCTCACTGAAGTTTCAATTTAAAGCATCAAAATTCACAAAACAAAGCCGCGCTCTACACATTCATTCTACCCTCATATAATTTAAACTATCTTAATTAAAGGCTGCGTATCCATCTAAAGGACGAACCTAAAACTTCCAAGCTCATAGCCGTAAAGAGAAACCCCAACCTTAAAACAAATAATTAAAACTATACTATTAACAAATACATAGTCACGACTTGTAATAAACATAGAAACCATATGTGCAGACAACATGTTCACATAAGGGTCGGTCCAAGCTCATGGACGTATTAATAAACCCCAGCCACGATAATAATCCATACATTCGACAAATGGAACGCTTAAAAAGTAAAATACACATAGTCGGGATTCACATAGTGCCATTGCAAGCAATGGCAATGTCATTCCAAAGTATTCGCATCGTTTAAACCAAAACACATAGATATTCCATTAAAACATTAAACCCATACGATTGAAACACAAACCAAAATCTATTCACAGAGCCGAGTCTTCGTCTGGATGGAAATGACTCACCCCAAGTATTTACACTTGAAAATTCATAGAAAAAGTTAAATACATTCGCATTACTTGGATTCCCAAACCAACCATCAACCTAGTAATCAAATTTACACAGCAATAAACCCTCCCAACCCATATTTAAATACTCTGTCAAACAAACATGTAGAGGTAAGGGCCTATGTAAACTTCGCAGGGCTTACCTGCTTAAAAGGTTGCACATACCATCCAAAGAGCTATCGTCAAACAAAGTTTCAAATCACCACTGCCATATGCAAAACAAACACACAGAGCTATGAGGAGTATGCTAAACCTCAACAGAAGCAAACAAACTATACATTGTTAAAAAACCACGTTAAGAGCATACCTGTCGATGAAAGGGAGTACTATTGCTCCATGCAGCATAACACCCGAGATCCCAAGACCACATAGACAACCAGAGGAAAAAACAAATGTATTACACAAATGACTAGACCAGCATATGAGGCTTGTTTCCCATGCTTTCCCAACAGCATTAAAAGTTCCACCCTGTCCTTCACTACTCATGAAATCCAAAACCACGGTTCCATATTTAATCCAACAACAGTTTCGTATAGTCCACCACCCTAGCAATAAACCCTTATCAAAACCCTCCATTGCAACGTCAAGCCATAGTTTATGGCGTATGAAATATTCCATAAGTATTTTATACATATCCCATAGATTTTCCAAGGAATTCTTGTAAATTTTTCAATAGCATATGGATCATGCCTTCAACCCTAGGCTTACTACTTTAAATAATTACATTTTATAAAATGAATATGAAAGTGGAAAAGGTTGCATAACCGTAAGCATAATAATAATGACAACCATAAAGATCTAAGCCATATGCTTTCATCTCTACATAAACATAGAACGTAGGCACCACTAGGCTAAGACTGTAGTCCTCTTATCTCTAGTTCTGAATAGGATAGTGTTGCATATAGTATCATGATGTAGGATGTTGTTACTTTTCACTATCATAGACATAATTCACCAACAAAGTAACCTGCACAAAAGTGGAATTTTGCGTTGGTTCGTAATGAACTAAGTAAACCATGTAAAATCAGAAGGAACCTATTTACCTCTCTGAGTGGTCCCTCAAGGGATAAAAACCCTACCACTCCACCCCTTGACAGTTAAAGGCAAGTCATATCTTTTAATAAATAAAACCATAAACGAAAGACTAAATAGATAAACAGGAAGTAAGACGTAACTTAACCAGCATATGCAAAGGTGTGTTAGTAGTAAATACCAACAAAGTAATCATATAAACAAATCCAAACAACATAACCATAGCACATAAACATATCAATATTACATAGAAAAATACATAGAAAGGGAAAGGCAACTTACGACATTTAGATCTAGTAAACAACAATAGATACATTCCACAAGAGATAAATAATGTCCATGAAAGGTAGCTTTTAACTAGCCTACATTTTTTTTGCGATTTTTAGAGACATTAAATCCCAACAAATAGTGTCGAAACTTCTGCAGTGCATAAACCATTTCCAACCCCTCTCTTTCTGTTGTGGTACAGTTCTTCTCCGTGGATGATAGCTTATGCTAGGAAAAAGAAATCAAATGGTCAATATCCCCTACACCTGGTTGTGCCAAGACCACTCCCAATGCAATTGATGACGCATCAACATGGACATGGAACTCATTCGTCCAATCTGGAAAAACCAATATTGGTGTTGTAGCCATCTTTGTCTTCAATGTGTCGAAACTTCCCTAACACGCTTGACTCCAAGCAATTTGTGCACCCTGCTTCATCAACTTCTCCATTGGTGCTGTGATCATGACATATACTCTGATGAACTTATGATAATATCCCGTATGGACTAATGTCTCTCTAATATGCTTCACATTCGTAGGTGGTAGCAAGTTCAAAATCAACACAATCTTTGCGGGATCAACCAATAGTCCTTCCTTATAAACATTTAGTACCTAACAACATCCCAAATGGCACACAAAATATGAACTTCTTTGAATTCAGTGCAATATGATGTTTTTGATATCTCTCCAACATCAGTCGTAGATTTGCAAGATGATCCTTCACCAACCCATATAGTTTTTAATCATCCATGTATACTGCCAAAAACTTCTGTATAAAATCCTTGAATGCAGTGACTACGATCCTATAGAATATTGTAGGTGCATTCTTTAGTCCAAATGGCATCATCGTATACTAATAACACCCCCATTCAGTCACAGAATTTTTCTTATTCCTATCCTCTTTCGCGATATTGATATAATGATATCCAGAAAAACAATATGTGAATGAATAGACTTCTTGACCTCCCACTCCTTCCAATACTTCCTCAGTAAACGATGTCAGTAATGGATCATGAAGGCATGCATCATTCAACTTCCTAAGATTAACAAAGATTTGAACCTTGCCTATCTTCTTATCTTATATGACCATATGACTGATCCACTTCGATTCTTCAACTAGTTCGATGATTCTGGAATCCAACATTCTATCTAGCTCAACTTTTACTCTTTCCTTGTATCATGGATTCACATGATACAGACTCTATTGAACTAGCTTCACATCTAGTTTCAAAGGGATCTTCATGTCTCCCAAATATCCTACGATCCCCTTCATCTCATAAAAATTTGTTGAAAATAATTATTGAAACTCATGCATCAAATCAGTGATCATCTCCATGGTTTCCTCATCTTAGTAGTCTCCAATATTCACAAACTTGGGTTCCTCCTCTGTTCCAATTTCGACCTTTTGAATCTTCAATGGATGGTTAAATTTATCCGTCGACACCTCAGATGTCGTGATATCTTGACTTCCTTTAGATTCTGGTCATCTTCAACCTCAGGCCCTCCTGTTACATTGTAGCACTCCATCATTGATTGCATCATTGGTGCTTTATGTAGGTCCACCAGATATGTGACTAGAACTACCTTCAAAACAACGTCATAGATATGTTGGAGCACGCTATGAATGACTGTATTGGTATCCACAAAACTCAAGGTATGACTGAAGAAAATCAACAGCTCTTCCTAGGTAGTGATCTCTTCGTGCAGATTGACTGATACATACCACTATCATGGCATTTCATCCAATGTGTGCAAAAAATCATGTACCCCCTCATCCCTTTGTCACGACACCCACATGGTCTGACATGCATAGTAGATGATTGTTGGGATTATTCCGTCCATCATACCTCACTGCTTGGTATTGTTCTTCTTCGCCAAAACAAACTTTCATCAATCTGCGACACTACGACCATGCATTAATTGACTTCTTATGGGTCGCCCACCACTGTTTTGGGGTAGCCTTCAATGCTTCATCTAACCCCAACAACCTCTTTGGTTCTAACACCTTATCTTCAAATTCAACAAGAAACTCAGATAGCTTAGGAAATCCTTCATAGAAAGGAAACTCAACAATATTTTTTGTGACTTTTCATAGTGACTGAGTGATTAAAACATGATTAAAACACACTTCTGAATCGATACCTCATGCATTCGACTCTTCCAATTCTCCAAAGCATCATCAGAGTCCGAAGATGTAGAGCTAGAAATTCACCATCCTAGTTCTCTGTCAATAGTAGGTTGGATATAATCTTCTGAGATGTTGTACACATGATCCCATCCCCCGAAAACTTATCCCTTAACTGGTTCACCATTCCTTTGTCCTTTATTTGGATCCATCGAGGCTATGAATCTGATATCGCAGTTCTCAAATATCATCACGCGCTTCTTGAAATTGATCACTGCCAAGATATCGTTCACCAATCCAATCTCCAACAATGCAGGATATGAGCTTCTTCCATCAACAATCTTAATAACATCAAAGTTCGTGTAAGTATTCATTCCTTCAACTTCTAGTGCTAGATAAAGAACTCTGCCAATCGGTGTCACTCTAGCCTAGTTAGCCAATCACAACTGCACAGGAGAACAAACCAGTTATGGGCTCCCCATCTTTTGCCACTTCTTCTTTGTCAGAATGTTGACATATGAGCCTAGATCAAGAATGACTGAATCTACCTCATAATCCCCAATCTGGATATTCATTCTCATTTCTTTCCGAGTATTCTTCTTGTGGAGGGAGTTCACAGTAGACTCCCTCCTCCCTTTCTTTGATCCATGCAACAAACACGCAATCTTGGTGACCAAATCAGGGTCTTTTTCCAATTACAGAAAACATTCAAAGAAGGTTTGCAAGGTACCATGCTACCGCAATGGTCCCGCTACCAAAGTTGAATAAAAAATAGGTGGCATTTCATAAATAGGCAACTTTCCAGAATCTCTTCTTATCGCATCACTAACTCAAAGAATGTGTCCTACTTTGTGTAAACATCAAATCGCACCTTCTTATTTCTATCCAAACAGACTTATGGAATCAAACCATCATCCCTTGTTGTCGTACTTTTGCGAGTGATGCCAACAACATCAGCAGAATAAACTATGGGTTCTACCGAGAACTTCACAACTATTGGTCCTTGGTTCTAGTTCAGTGGAGGATTCACTAGTTGGTTTGTGTTCTGATTTGCAGTTGGGTTTTGATTCTAATTATGGTTCTGGTTTAGGTTCAAGTTCTGCAACTGTGGAATGTTCCTTGCTTTCCATTTCGTGATTAATTGTGGAAATTTCTCAAGAGTGTGATCCACAGCGATACAATGAGTAAATTACACTTGTAAGTTCGGGTAATATCTCTAATAATTCCCCAATCCTCCACAATTGTAACATTGCATAGGTTTTCAACCTTGTCCTCCTCCTCAACCAAAACCTTCACCTTGTCCTCCTCAGAATCCTCCTTGCTATTGATATTGTGTTTGATTGAACTGCTGCTGCAGGGGGCTTGGATGTTGTGGTGCATACTGCGGTTGAGTATACTGCGCTTGAGTATACAGTGACTGCTGAAAAAGAATACTACATATGATTGTACTATAGAGGTGACAAAGAATACTATGGTTATCGCACAAACTGTGGTTGCGGTTGCTATTTTGGTACAAATTGTGGCTGTGGTTGCGAATGTGGTGCAAACTACAGCTGTGGTTGTGGATGTACCACATGCGGTGGTTTCTGTGGCACTGATCTCTACACCAATCGATGATCTTCTCCCTTTTACATAGTATGTATCCATCATCCTCTCTAAGAGAAAATCATCTACTCAACATTGCTTGTCCTCATTTCCAACAGATCGATAAAACATGCAATACAAATTCCTCAGCTTCAAGACCATCTTCTACAAAAACAAACAATATTCATGTCAATGTTCATGAACTTGAGAGACACGGCACCATGGCATGCCATCATGACTCAAAAAATTCAGAGCTCCCTACAACAGATAATTCCAAAAATATGGGCACTAATCCTTATGATGTCCTTCCACATGGCATCAAGTACACCATATTTCTTCATGATTATCTCATCCCTTCTTTATATATTTCAATTGGATCATCGAGTTCGCAAGTTGTGACTGAATATGATTCATATCAACTATAGTCTCACCAATAGGTGAATCATCGATCTTCATTGCGATCTCTAGGGCCTCGCTATGTGTCGCAATATTTTTCTACATCAAGGGAATCCTAATATGCAATACTATTTTTGAGATGAACCATTCCTTATGTTGTACATCACTCATTCCAAAGTTGACTCTCTTCATCAGCATCTTGAATCGGTGGTAAAAATCCCAGATAGTCTCATTTGGATATTTCTTGATCTCCTTTAACTTTGTTATGTACTATGCCTTTGACTTAGGTTTTCTGAGTTCCTCGATCAATCCTTTTATGATCTCTGCTAGAGCCTTCACTGCAGTCCCTATAGGAACTTGTACAAACTTCGTGTACCAATCCAGTGTGCGAACTAGAAAGTTCGTCACCAACTAACCCTTCTTAACATCATCATCCTGAGCTTGCTTTACAGTCCAAATTGCTTTGCATAGAGACTAGTATTGTTTGGGATCCTCATCCCCATTTCCATGAAATAGTGGTAACTTTACATCATCTCCCTCCATCCTGGGCCTTCTTCCTACATTTTATGATCCGATACTACTGGAGTGTTGAGCTCATGTTTCTTCCTGAGTGCGACATAGTACACAGAGGTGTGGGTACGTTGTTGCTTGGGGCTGGTCTTTCTTCAAGCTTGGGCGTAGCCTGGTCATATCCTTCGTCTCTTTAGGGTCGCTTCATCCCTTGTGATCTTCTATCATAACCTCTTGTCTTGGTTGAAGCAAGAATATCTCTTGTTCTTTTCCTCTTCTCTTGCTGAACCTTACTCGAATTCGTAGAAGACCACTTCCTTCCTCATCTTCCTTCATAGTCTCTTCATAATTCCCATCCATATATAATGTATCAATCCATCCAACCCTCATCTCCTCAGTACCTGCAGCCTTCGCAAACCAGGGATCTACTCGTTGAAGTTCATCTTCAATATGCCTTTTTCACAGATGAGAATTTTAATTAATAGTTGGAAACATAACAGAAACCTACCTCTAGGTCCTTTGAAGAACTCTCTTTTTGCATTGCTATAATGCTTGACTATGTCAACCATGAACTCAATGATGTAACCTTCCAATATGTTTTCAATCCAAAATTCGATAGCCCTCGATGCTCTGTTGTGTACCTCCTGAAACTTCTAGATCAATTCTGGGGTCCAGCAAGTGGGTTCGCCTCCTTGAAAATTTGACTCGCGATACATCAACTGCGTCAACCAATCGTACAAGATGATCAGAAATTTAGAAAAGAAGTACTTGTGGATATCAGAATACAGGTACCTTCCCAGCCACCTTTCTGTTGACAATCTAGGGTTCTAATTTTCTTTCGCTACAAATTCTTGAGCCTTTAGGTCGAACCAATCTTGAATCTCTAGCCTCATCAGATGCCACAACATGTCCTCCTACACCGCACACTATAGTCCTGGAAATGGAACCATTTGTTGACACAGATTCATCGATAGGGGTTCATTCTTTGTCGACACCCTTAACTCAACAATCTCCCTGAGCACCGGCCCAGACAGGTTTTACCCTGTCCAACAACACTTGTGGAAGTAGATGAGTTATCACCTGAGATGTTCAAGGGAGAGTTGTTGAAACCATGTTTCTACAATAAGAAGGAGGATTTACGAATCTATTTATAAAATATCACATCAGTACTTTACATATCCAAGCATTGGTTCATTGATCACACATTCATATCATTACTCATAAGATCAACATATTTAGATCGTAGTAGGAGAATCGATGCAGAAACAGGTCTACCAACATAACATTATTCAAAACATGAAAGCATCACATCATTTAGAAAATAAGCATCATACTGAAGTATTCTTCCATTCACATCATATCGTAGAAAGAAGGAAAATGGAAAGATGTAAAAGACACAGTGTTTCCATCAAATCTCCGTCATGTCATATTAACTTCGCATCAAAACTGCAAGTTCTCAAAATAGATCCACAATTTAGATCTCACATTACAGGCAGACCAGATGCATTCTCTAAGTGCACAAAAGACTTCAATATTCCTCTAAATATTATCACAATATTACCATCCTATATCTACTTATAGGCTTGTGCCTTTACATCATGTTCCACTTAGATCAACTTCCTAACTACTTGTACCAAAAACTACAAAACAATGACCAAAATCTACAAAATATGACCAAAAAAGGCCAGACTATGACAAAACTTCCTTGCGCGCCATCTTCCTCCTTGCACATCATCCCTGATGTTGCACAACTAACTATGTTCAAAACTTCATTCCAACACCTTGTGGATGTTCCACATATACTTCTTTATCCAGATGGCCATTCAGAAATGTTGATTAAACATCCATTTTTTTTTTTGCAGCAATGGCCAAAACTGTTCTTTTTATCCATGCATGCAAATGGTGCAAAATTTCATTGAAATCTATGTCAGGCTACTTTGTGAACCCTCTTTCTACCATTCTTGACTTGAGCTTCTGCACATTCCCATCACCATCTTGCTTGGTTTTGTAAATCCATTTGACGATGATTACATATTTATCTTTTGGTACATCAACCAGTTCCCATGTCTAGTTTTTCTCAATGCATTCTATTTCTTCATCCATGGATTGTTCCTATACTTTTTCTTCGACAACTTCCTCAAATGTTATTGTATCATCTATTTGATCAAATAATGCAAAGAAAGATAAGGAATTTGGTGTACCAACTTCATATATTTCATGTAGACTTCTTATCTTTATTGGATTTGTTGATGTCGAACTGCTTGATGGAGTCTGTTCTCCTCTTGGTGTGCTTGTCAGTGTAGCTTGAGCTGCGAATTTTGTCGATGTTCCTTGTGTTGAACCATGTCATGGTGTCATGGGAGTTGACGGTGCTATGATCGGTTGACTTACATGTGGTATTTGAACCACTTCCTTCATCATGTCATCATGCTCAACATTCGACACTATCTTGACACTCTTCTCAATGGTTCCATCCCATGATTCATTCTCGATGAATTGAACATCATGACTAATGATTACTTTCCTTGTGGCAAGGTCATACAACTTGTATGATTTTGTGTCTTTAGAGTAGCCAACAAAAATACATGTATGTCCCTTCTTGTCTAACTTCTTTCTTAGCTCATTTGGAAAATGAGAATATGTGACACAACAAAAAAAATTTAAATGAGAAACACTACGATTCATTCTTGTCCATGCTTCTCGAGGAACCTTGTTCTCCACACTCTTTTTTGGACATCGGTTCATAATGTATATAGTAGTTGTGACCACTTCAATCCAATATTCATTTGGAAAATTCTTGGATCATCATCATGTTGTGCACCATTTCCATAATGGTTCTATTATTTCTCTCTACGACACCATTTTGTTGAGGTGTATATCGCACAATGAATTGCTTCTGTATTCCATGGGTTTTGAAAAATTTTACAAGTTCATTTGAAACATATTCATTTCATCTGTCCATTCTTAGGATTTTGATGCGGTGACCACTCTGGTTCTCCTCAAGTGCTTTGAACTGCTGAAAACAACTAAATGCATCAAATTTATGTTTCAAAAAATATACCCATGTTTTTCTTGAGTAATCATCAATGAAAGTAAGAAAATAATTGCAGCCACCAATGGATGATGTCTGCATTGGACCACAAATATCAGAATGCATGATCTCAAGTGGTTTTCAAGCTCTATATGACTTTACGACAAAAAAAACTCTCTCTATGCTACTTTCCAAAAATTCATCCTTGAAAAACTATGTCTGGTTTGTCGATCAATGGAAATCCTTTTACCATATTCTTTGTGTCCAATAGCTTCATCCCACCAAAATTCAGACGTCTGATTTTGAAGTGCCATTATAGCAGGAATCATGCTGAACTTCTGTTTAAAACACTTCTTGAATTTCATTGTTGTCATCTTCATTCTTATCACAATATACGCCTTCTTCTTTACTTTCTACATTGAATGCAACTCTTATATTGTCTAGAACTATCCTCAATGGAAACAAGCGATTCCTTGTCATTTGCACATTTGCTATCACCTGGTTGCTTGGACGTATGTCTTTAATCACACACTGATTTTCCTCGGTGTAGACTCTGTAACCTTTATGTATCAACTTTCCAATGCTCAGCAAATTATGTTTAAGACCTTCCACATGATAAACATCAATAATATACTTTTGCTGCCCCTGTTTGGTTAGAATACCAATAGTACCTTTTCCCAAAACAGTGACTTGGACATTATTTCCAAGTGTAACATTAGTTTGAACTGAATTATCTAGGTTGGAAAACAAATTTAAAATTACCAGTCATATGATTGATGAAAACTGAATCTAAATACCATATGCAATGTGGAATTTCTTGGACAATATTGCATTCAACTTGGGGTGTGCATGCCATCAACATTGCACTTGACGAAGTACTGGTGTTCGTCGACTGGTTTTGGCTTTCTCTTCCTTGATCATATTGCTTCTTCCTACATTCATATGCATAATGACCAAATTTCTTACAAGAATGACATTGAATTTTTTATTTATCAAACCCGTGACCACTTGGCTGACTTAGGTTCTGATGATGTCCTCTACCCGCGACATTCGTGGGACTGTTTCTGTGTCCTCCTCTTGAGAAGTTTATTCCTTTTCCTAGAATTGTTACTCCCCCTGCCTCTACCATGGCTTATGGTTGACTGTACTACGAATGCACCTTCAAATGATGTATTTGTTCTGTTGATTCTGTGTTCATGATTGATGAGTGAAGCTTACAGATCATCAATGGTGAACAAGGATATATCTTTTTTTTCTTCCAAGGTCACAACCAAGGATTCAAATATTGGGGGAAGACTTTTGAATACTTTTTCAACCACCCTTTGGTCTTCTTTGGTTTCTCCATGAAATTTCAGTTGATTTATAAAACCAACAAATCTTCTATAGAATGAGTCCACTGAATTTGTTTCTTTCATTGATAGAGAATTGAAATATCTTCTCATAATCTGCAATTTTGAAGTCTTTACCTTGTCCAAACCTTGATAGGAGGTCTCCAATGTGTCCAATGCTTTCTTTGCAGTATTTTTTGCTGCTACTCTTGGGAGTATGCTTTCATACATGAGATTTTCCGTCTTTCTTCCTCTGTTCCCTCAGGATATCTTTCTCAGCTTGTGTGAGATTATTATATGCTGCTTGATCTACTGGTTCTATATAACCATTCTGAACAATATCCCAAACATCTTGACCTATGAATAAAGCCTTCATTGTTAGAGACCAATACTCATAATTATTTCCTATAAAAATTGGAGTTTGCAAACTCAACATATTTGAACTGGAAGTAGAAGCCATTTTTAATTTTTAACTTTCCTTAGAAAATTACTTTTTCCCCTTTAAGACAAGATTTCTTTCCTAAACCTGCTTTGATACTAGATCTCGAGAATCGTGGTTACAATAGATAACTTGATTTACCGCTTAGCATAACCTTTTTATTTTCCCTTTTTACTTTAATGAAAAGTCTTGTGATCAATATACTGATGATGGAATTACTGCGACAGATTTTTTTACCAAGCACACTTTTACCTTCACAGACTTGCTTGGCTTCTGGATTTTACTGCAACCAACTCTTGTGCGACCAAATTTTACTTGGACATAACAAATTTATATTTCCTAGTCTAAAGACTTAGGATATGAAAAACACTTTTTCACTTAGGATTACTTGGGATAAACTACGACACAACTATTGCAACTCACTCACAATATTGTATAACTCAATATTAAATAAGATTTGTTTCAAACCCTTCTTTGGATAAAACTAGAAATTTTACAAGGTGAAATAACTATGGATTCTTTTTGTCTTTGACTAACCATTAAATGTAAACAACATTCACTCATGTAAATATGGAGAAGATATGTGGATAAATAAAACTTGCATTAAACCATAAACTATGGATTTATATTTCTTGTGATGACATAACAAATAAATACAACCATAAATACAAACTTGGAATTTTACGAGGATGTTTCACCTTTTAAAGATCTTTGACTCTTCAATACTTTCAAAAAACACAGAAGCTTGAGCTTCAAACTATTCACAGAGTTTTTCTTCTTCTTTTCCGCACTTCTCCTCTTTGTATTTCTGTTTGTCTCTCTCTATCTCTATTCTATTATGCTTGTGCATTATTTGATACTTCTCCATATTTACAATCTTCTTCATATAGGAAACTTCTACCTAATAAAATTGCTTCTCTCTAAAGCTACCATATTAACATTAAAGACTGTAATAATTATCTACTTAGAAACCTAGCTTCATCAATTAAATTCGACTGGCTTATATTTGAGAGATGTGAACTCTTCATCCCGTTAGACTGTCTGACAGAAACTGACCTGCTACAGACTCTGGCAGAGTCTTTTGATGTGCTATTTGGATCAATGAATAATTAATATTTCCAACAAAGACAAGTACCCCATTGCAACAGTAGTATTTCAATCTCCTACACCCCTGGAATTCTCCAGCATACAGGTAGTGGGTATTCTTAAAGGATCTCAAACTTACATCGAATCTAGAAGCTTCCTCCACTAGGATTCATCTAGTATAAATGGCATCCCATCCCCACATATCAAGAACGTTTCCAGTAGAGGGATTTTTGAGAAGCTGGCATTTCCATTGTCGAGGAGAGGGCTTCAGCTACGCAACAAGGATCCCTGAGACAATCTGTCTATTTGATACACCTATTATTCCCACCCTCTAGACTTGCAGATGTGTGTGCAAGGCGTCTCGATGATTTCTAAACTCTCGAAGACATGATCTCTGTGTATATTTGCATATCCAGTAGCTAATGGGTCCTCAATTGACGCACCCCTCGAATTTCACTTCACTATAAAAGTGTTTCCAAAGAACATGTCGAACGATGTAGCCATGGATCAATTATGCAAGGATATGTTGAGCACAATATAGAACTTACATGGTGGATGTCATGTTGGGTCTATCATTAACGAGTGATATCAAGTGAACTGAACTGATAGCGTCAGGATTGTGGATGGCTCAATGTTCACACACAATCCAGGAACCAACCTGCAAGCAACAACCATGATGCTCAGAAGGTAATTATACTTAGTATTCTTTATATTCTAATTGGGTTAGCTTCGTCGGCTTTCTATACATACCAATAAAAATATGGCATGTGTCAATGTTGTGCTGTAGGTATGCGGGATTGAATATTATTTAAGAGTATGAATGAAGGAAGATTTCGCATCGCAAACATTAAAGGGAAACTTGGCTATTATACAGATTTGTCATGATTGCTTCTCTTGAAACCTTAATGTGATAGGAAGGGTTGGAAGGTTGTTCCAATATATGGGACAGATAGACAAACTCTTAATTTTTTTTCAAAGTTGTATATAAAATGTTTACAGTTATAAATCACAGACACAAAAGTTTTAAATTTTTGCGCCAAAAGGCACTTTACAGCCCAGTATGGGGGAGATCTTGTAACGTGATGTAACGTTAGTAACGTTTGCAACATGTCGGAAAAAAATAATAGTGATAGTGAATATTATGGGAGAGATCTTGTAACATGATGTAACATTTGTAACATGTCGGAAAATAATAATAGTGATAGTGAATATTATGGGAGATATTTTGTAACAAAAAATAAAAAATAATATCACTTTCGTAAAGTTATTTTTATTAATAAAAAATAAATTTTCTAATAGGCCAAAATAAATGTCGGCCATAAAAACAATCTAATATTGGGGAGATGTTGTAATCTTCTTACCTAACAAAACAATAAAAAAGTAAAAATTTAATTATCCGTAAAAAAATATGTGGGTCAAGAAAAAAACACAAAATTGAATTATTAGCAAAAAAATGTTGGCCTTGCACATGGTTTTAAAACCATGTGCAAGACATTCTAAACAACCCATGGTTTTATTGTACATGGTTTAGGAGGCTTTGCACATGGTTTTTAAACCATGTGCAAGGCCTCCTAAACAACCCATTGTTTTATTGTACATGGTTTACGAGGGCCTTGCAAATGGTTTTAAGACCAGGTGCAAGGCCTCCTAAACAACCCATGATTGTAGGAGGGCCTTGCATATGGTTTTGAAACCATGTGTGGGGAAATGATGCAATGTTTGTTCCTAACAAAATAAAAAATAATAAAAAATAATATATACATGTTTTACCTGCTGAAATCCAAACTCATATCTACCTGCTGAAATTTCCCTTGGACGAGATTGCTTTGGAGGCAAACTCATGGCGAATTTCTTTAATAGATCTACTTCAAACCTATAAATTTGTTGAAAATACATAGATGTAATTAGTTACAATGTTCGTGGAGAATGGAGGATAATAAACCCACTACAAAATCATAAATAACGCCACTACACATTCAGAGTGAATTGGTGTAACTACACAAAATTGATGAGAAAAATGCAAATCACCTCAGAGAAAGCGTATTAATGGTGTGCTAAGCTCTGCAAATTGATGGAATAGCCTACCCATTAGGAAAATAGAGAAACCTGCAAATCACCTCAAAGAAAGTGTATTCATGGTGTGTGTGCCAAGCTCTGCAAAATGATGGAATAGCCTGCCCATTAGGAAAATAGAGTCCATGGGTACACAATTTTCATGAGTTTTTGATCTTGTTAAGGTAAAACCAACACTTTCTAAAATTTGAAATCGAACTGATATTGAATGACAGACGCCTAGCCCCGGGACTGCCAAATGTTATGGATTTCTTAACTGATATTGAATGACAGATGCTAGCCCCGGGACTGCCAAATGTTATGGATTTCTTCTTTCAGGATTTTGATTATAAAATCCCTAGATTAGAAAGAAACTCGAACATGACCCAGTATTTTCTAAATTGTAGCGACAACAGAGATTTATTTGTGAGTAGTTATTTTGTGCTTGTTTGAATAATTTGGCTGTCAAAATATAATAAAAGCAACAGCGGGAAGATTAAACTTTGGAAAGGTCATCGAAAAGGACACATAAAATATTGTTAATGATTTTATTCCATTATAGGTTTCAATTCAATTTTCACCCAGCCAATAAGACTACCAGAGAAAGGGATTTGGTGAATACCGATGTTACGGCTGGCAAATCGAGTGTTCCCGCTAGCAAATAGCTATTCCAGGCAGCAGGATACTTCAGTGTGAACGTAACGGCTAGCTTGTGACGAGGTTGGTGGACCATTGTTCGTAAGGCGAACGGCACCATGAAGACTTGGACAATCAATCAAAATCGTGAGGCGAAATAGCTTAGAGTTAGTTTTAGGGTGGAAAATGGGGTAACCGTATCATACAGTAAACAGATCCACATTCAAGTCCACTTTGAAATTGGGAAAATTAACAGGGAATCAAAAGTGGACACCCAATTCCCACCAATCATGCTATTGACGCAATGGTCTGATGTCTGTGATTACATTGAGGTCGTGGACTAAATATTAAAGCTGTTGAAGGATCATTTCGTAAATGACATTGGAAATTATGGAAGGGTGAATATTAAGATGTGCAATCACTTTTAACACATTATTGTTTGACATAAATTCAATGTTTTAAGTATCTGGCCATGATCAATGAGGAACTTGAAACGTTCTTTAAGTTTTCACTTTAAATCTTCATATTCATGTCAAATCTTTTTGTTTTAGGTTTTACAATATTTAACCTTGCCCTTCTTTATAGTATGCCTTGCTTTTAGATTTGAAATAGCTCCTATTTCCTTCATAAAAATACATGTCAACTATTTTTTTGGTTAAATGAATTTTTGCTTATATGCTATAAGTAATATGTAGATCTTTTTCAAGAAGAAAAAGCTTGTCCTTGTTATTCTTATTAGGAATCAAAGGGCATTGATAAGACCCACCCAAGAAGGGTTACATCACAAGAGAATACAGCTAGTCAGGAGAGAATCACATCCAGTCGCAGTCGGGGGGAATGGCATGCAATAGTAAGTGTAGTTCCCATCAGAAATCTGTCTCATCATGCAAATGATCAATCTCAATCAAACTTATCTATCATGAACCAAAAGGACTAGAACTACGATCCAAAAGAGCCACTCATAAATAACAGAGCAGGTATCCAATAGGGGATGAAGGTCCCCAAAAACATGGCTCAAATCAGTTGGAAAGAGTCACAAGTGACCAAATGGTCATCTATAAATTCAGAAAAACAACCAAATCCTGGAGAGGGAGTGAGTGTCGTTTTTGAAAGATGGTCTGCAGTCCAATTGTGTTCACGATAGATGTGACTGAATGAGAGATCCTGGAAGCTTGAAATAAGCTTTTGTGATTCCCTGCACCGGTGAAAAAGTTCTGGTGGGGAGAGAGCAGTGTGTCCCTTAGACCAATTGATGATGACCTGTGAGTCACCATATATGTGGACTAGAGGGATTCCCATCATTTGGGAGGAGTGTAGAAGGTCCCACAGGCCCAGAAGTTCTTCCTTTGTATTGGAACCATATCCAACCCCCAGCGTAAAATACAGATGGTGATTCTCATTAAAGAACAAGCTATATCCAATTCGTGCTGCTGAAGATGTAGAAGCACCATCAAATTAACCACATGGGAAAGTCATGGATCGTCTTGGTCCAATCTATCTACCAATTTTTATTTTCTTGTCCTTTATGACAGGCCGAGAGGGAATCAACTGAGCAGCATTTAAAATCTGATGAAAAATTCATATGACAGTCACCTTTGTCCCATAAAAAATAGCCCGGTTACAAGCTTTCCAAACAACCCAAATCATATGGTGAGGGATATAGAAGAGAGCAGAGATGCGTGGGTATGTGGAAGCCCAGAATTCCAAAAACGCAGTAATAGGATCAGCTTCAGGAGGAATATGCAGCTGTAGTTGGTCACAGAAAAGCCCCATAACGCTTTTCCATACCGAACAGCGAGAGAAGAGGTGAATGAAAGTCTCTTCATTTGAAAAACATAAAGGACAGATACCCGGTCCAGACTTACCTCTTTTCTGTAAATTGTCCTAAGTGAGTACCTTGTTTCTCAACACGAGCCAGGAGAAACAACCAATTTTACGTGGAAGGAGTCCCGACCAAAGCGATTTGTACACTCGGCTACCCAATGTTGGATTGGAATAGTATACAATGTAGTCATAAACTATATCAGTAGAAATCGTGCCATCTTTTTTATTATAATCCCATATAAGCGAATTAGAATCAGATGAAAGATGAATACCATTGAGATCCAGATCTCTAGTGAATGTGTTCCATACTTCTTTCCATTCACCATCCAGATATAATTCTTCAGCTGAGTACCTGTGGTGATGGGCATTCGATAAGGTATTGCGAGCCTGGGCAAGTGTTTTAATATCAAATTCTTCTAGATAATATCTCAATCCATTAGGAAAGAGGTGAGAGGTAGGATTACCTATCACTGGATCAATTCCTATCAAGATATCATTGCCATTCCCAACCTGCCATGCGAGATGACAACCCATCCAAGGGATTGTCTGAATGAACCCCCTCCATATAGCAGAAACACCACGAGTACTAAACTTTTTCTCTCGGAGCCAAGAAACCATAGAGGCTTGCTTTAGATATTTTGTGGTGAGGACTCGATGCCAAATATTGTCACTGAAGAGGACTTTACAGAAATTTTTGAGACGTAGGGCAATGCTGAACCATTGGAGATTCTTAATTCCCCACCCTTCAAATTTATTTGGCTAAGATAGATCAAACTAGCATGCCAGGTGAAATTTACGAATATTTCCTGAGGATCCCCATAAGAAAGCAAAGGTAATGCTCCCGAGCTTGTGAATAATAGAAACCGGTATAGGGGCAAGACCCATCTAGTAGACCAAAATACTGGAGAGTACAGAATGCACTAGAATCAGCCTGCCTCCCAGTGAGAGCAACTTGTGGGTTCAAAGACTGGTTTTATTTTCAAACTGTTGTACCAGTCAGTTCCAATCCCTAGATCTGTGTCCAAGGGGTTTGATGTAAAACCCAAGATAATTAAAGCCAGTAGTGATAGGGAGATTTTTATAAGGGATAACTTTGGAAAGGTTCATGAGTTCCAAAGCTGGGATATTATTATGGAGGAGAACAGATTTTTCCAGACTGATAGACATTCTCAAAGATTTACAGAAGGTTTCAAGTATGACATCGAATGCTACCCATTCCTGAAGGGAACCAGTGCCGATTAGAATAACATCATCCACAAAAAGAAGATGAGTCAGAGCAAGAGAGGGAGAGATCTGGATCCCTCGGATAAGTCCATGGTTCTGAGCATTAGTAATTAAAAGACTAAGACCTTCAATGACTAGGATAAAAAGCAGAGGTGATAGGGGACAACCTTGATCGATACCCCAAGAAGCAGGGAAAAAATTTGTGGGGGTACCATTGATCAACACAGCAAAGGTAGCAGAGGAAAGACAACCCAAAATCTAGTTGACAATCTGAAGGGGAGCTCCAATATGAATCAGTATGAGGTGAATAAAAGTCCAGTTAACCCGATCAAAGGATTTAATCAAATCGAGCTTGAGGATGAAAGCACAGAGGTTTTTGGATTTGATAGAGTGGAGTGATTCCTGAACAATTCCAATGGGTTCAATGATCTGGCAGTTTTTGAGGAACCCATATTGTTCCTGGGAAATGCTGGAGTCCAAGAAGGGTTTGATTCTAACCACAATAACTTTAGAGATTAGTTTGTATAGGAGATTGCATAAAGAGATGGGTCTAAAGTCAGCAAAGGTCTACGGTTTGTCTCTTTTAGGAATCAGAGCAATGAAGGTGGTGTTCAGAGAAGTGGGAATGGTTCAAGTGATTCTTGTGGAGTCAACAGCAGACAGAAGTTCCCTTCCCAAAAGATCAAAAAAGTGTAAGTAGAACTCAACAGGCCAACCATCTCGACCTGGAATTCTATCTTTCTTAAAAGATTTTAGTGCTAGTTCAATTTCCCCAAGAGTAACCTAATAGGTAAGATCAATAGCTTTCTCATCTGGAATCATCCTAGGATAGAGTAGGACTACCTTAAGTTGATGGGATATGCAGGTCCCCCCATCATCTTTGAAAATATTTGCAAAATGTGCTTGTCCCAGTTCTTTGAGAGTAGTCTCATCCTCATAAGTATTACCCGCCTCATCTGATAGAGACCAAATCGCATTCTGATTTCTCCGACCAGAAGCCAACATGTGAAAGTATTTCATATTCGAATCACCCTGTAGGGCCCATTTTTCTCTACTTTTCAATTGCCAAGTGAGAAGAGAATGATTCAAGATCAGTTTCCTTTTAGATCTATGTTGGGCAAGTAGAGCAATGTCTCCCGAGGATAATATACCATTGGAAGAGCTAGCAAGGAGGGAGGCGATGGCCTATTCAATTATGTATAAGTCATTATCAAGCCGGACCTGTTTGTCCTTGATCCATACTTTGGATTCATATTTGAGAGTACGGAGCTTGTGTTGGAGAGAGTCAAGATCCGAGACAGAGTCACCCAGGGAGAGGAGGGGCCACCAAGTCGATAACCAATCAGTGAAAATAGGGTCATTGAGCCAGGATCGTTTAAACTTGAAAGGGTAGTTAAAGGAAACTCTTTGCTTGTTCCATTCCAATACAATAGGGAAGTGGTCAGAAATATCCGAGCAATGAGTCCAGACCCTATGGATCCCCAAGGAGGGTATTAAGGAACCTAAGATCATAAATCTATCTAGTCGTTTGCTTATACCCTCAGTTCCAGCATGACCATTATGCCATGTAGGGCCTACATACTGGGGGGCAAGATCCATCAGGCCGAGAGAGTCAAACAAAGATAAGAAGTAGCTAGAGAGGGGATCTAGAGAATATTTATGACCCCAAATCTCAGAAGAGTGTAATGTGAGGTTAAGGTTGCCACCAAGAATTAGATTGGGAGAGCTGAGGAGCCCACTTCTTTGTGCTTTTTCCCAGAATGTTTCACGATCCTTATAGGGGCCATATATATTGAGGACAATGATGGGACAGGAGAGACCCCAGAAAGAATCCTGAATCAGGAGGCCAACACAAGTCTGGTAAGCTCGACATCTGACCTTGTGGGGATTCCAAGCTGATAGGAGACCACCAGAGAGCCCAGTGGCCCCGATAGCATAGAAATTCCAGGAGGGGAGAAGCTTGGAGAAAGCCAGTAAGGCAGGGAAGGAGCTACACATGGTTTCCTGGAGAAGAATCATATCCGGGCTAAGAGAGCTGAAGAGAGAACGGAGGCAGTGAAGCTTAGCCTTACCTCCAAGGCCCCTAATGTTGAGGCAGACTATCTTCATGGATCACCATGTTGGGGGGACAGAGCTCTAAGTCCCCCAGGAGGCAAGTTACGGGCAACATATTTTAAGCAGGAAGAGAGAGGGGTATAGAGGGGAGATGCAGAGGAGAGATCCACCTGTGACTTACCCTTTTTTTCCTTTTTTTTCCTGACCGTGACATTGGCGAAACGAATAGAGTTCAATGGTAGAGTAGAGGGAGAGGTTGGTGTGGTGGCAGTGAATACGCAGAGAGAGTGTTTGAGGGAAGGATCAAAGAAAGAAGGGGAGGTAGTAGGGCTAATAGGGAGGGGGGGAAGTCAGGGGGACAAACCTCGTGTAACCAGAGGCAAAAACTCAACCAGCGAGGACATCGAAGGAACAGGTATAGCCTATGAAAGTGAGGCCAGAGATGGAGGTAAAGACAAAGACGAGGTTTGTATGGGAGTAGAGCAGTCCACGTCCAAAGTAGGGATACAAGAAGTATGTGGACTCCAAACCGGAGAGACAGGTTCAATAGGAGAAGCATCATCTGGGGGTGAGGAGGGTTGTAGCCCAAACTTATGAAAGGAGTCCGAAAGGAGTCTGACCGAGGTTCTTTAGTGTGGGACAGTATTATCCCATCAATAGCATCTAAATAAGAGGCTGAAACGTAATCAGTAGGAATCGGAGGAGCATTAAGTGTACCTGGAGAAGGGACAGATAAACTGGAATTTTTCAAAGCCTCAGCTGTCTGGAGTACATCAGAGCATGAATCTGCATCATGCGAGTGGAGAGAGTGACAATGGCATCGAAGATGTTCAGTCTCATGATAGATACTGCATCTGAAAGGAACTCGGAGGTAAACAAGCTTATGAATAAAAAGACATTCCCCGCAAAGGATTTCCACTTCTGCAGGTAAGCCCATGGCTACATCCAGCTCGACGAGTACTTTTGCTATCCTTTTATCAAAAGCAAGGAGAAAGTCTGTCTCCACAGCCACAAATCACCCAATAGAGTTGGCAATACCCTCCAACACGTTTTTTTTCCACAGAGGGAATGGCAAGTGTGGGAGCATAACCCATAAGTGGCATTTGGAGATTCTTTCTCTAAGAGGATCAAACCAGGTGTGCCAACGGTCCAAAACTAGAGAGCCAGCTCCCATGCGCCAGATTCCTTCCAAAATGCGAGTACAATGTGCCTCCTTGAGAAAGACAAAAACTATCCGTCCTCTAGATAATAATCTGATTGTTGGAACATAATCAATCAGGGGTTTCCAATTTGTAGTAGCCCACTCCACCCATTCCGATTTATTCATCCAAGCGTACTCTAAACTCCCAACCAAAGCACGGGAGCAGAGAGAGGTTACTCTTTCCATATAGATATCGTGTCCGAGCACATAGCGAAAGTGCCCATCCTGGGCTTCAATACATTTTAAATTTCTCTTCCGGCAGAAGCAGGAGGGGGGAGCCTGTTTAGACATTATCAAAACTCCGAGGACTATAACCCACCAAAATGGGACCCTGATTCAAAAGTTTCCACCTCAGCAGCTTCCTCAAAAGATGGTAGGGAGAAACACGGAGGGTCCAACATGTCCTTCTCAGAAGAAGGTTCGAGAACCCTTACTCCATGCCTAGAAGCTAGACCAACCGAAACAAGGTCAAACCCTTAGAATATCAGCCACACCGGGAACAAAATTCAGCCTAGTATCCCTAGCAATGATGAAACCCTAACCTCGGAGGGTAACCCTGAAACCATCTATCAGATCAAGTATCTCCCACTCGAGGCGAAGAGTGACGTTGGAGAGTGACCCCCGATTAAAAGACTATCATGGAAGTAGGGAGACTGATAACCACAGGGAAAGTGAAACCCTAACCCCCAAATTCATGGGTTCCAGGGTCAACCCTAAACTGTGCAAAAGGACAGATACATAAGAAAATCTTAGAAAAACGACGCAAAAACCATGCAGAGTTGTCAGCACCCGACCAAAAACTGCGCAGTCAGCCAAGAAGCGATATCCTTCCCACTTGTTTTTTATCTTGGTTGGTACTAGTCCCCCAGTAAAGGGGAGGGACTCCAAGAGACTGTCCACGCCAGACCACCCTGCAATTTGAAATAAACCCAGACTCGAGACCAGACAAGAAGTAGACAGACACAGGAAACCCAAAGCCAAAATAAAAGAGTGAGGGCGAGTTTCGGAGCTGAAAAAACCTGTGGCAATCATCCTTGATGGATGATAAGGTAATGCCATGTGCAGTGCGGTCTGCAATGGCCAGTGCATACCAGGAGCAGAACGAGGTTCGTCCTCATGCTTCCCTTAGAGAAAACAACACTTCTCCAAGTAATATGTAGATTAAAACTTTGATATAACACAAAGATCTCCTTCATTATACATGAGAAAATTTAAATCTGTGTAACATTTAATATCAATAGAATTTATATATCAGTTTGTGATCATAGCTTGAAGATGAAATTTTAGGTGTTTTGTTGATTCAATTAAGGGTAAGGAATGGAATAATCTATTTGATGAGAAAATTGTTTCAACTTATGAGGTCTAGCGGCAAATACATTTACATTGTATTACATTGACAAATATATCTACATGACTATTGTCATGAACCACTACATTTATGGTTTTGGGATTAGAAAATAAAAAGGTAAAAAGAAATTAAATGAAAAGGTAAAAATAAATTCAATGGAATTGTTACTTTTATCAAAACTTGTGCCTATGAGCTACAATATGTGTGCATGAAAATTGGACAACAAGCTACTAATGGACATCCTAACTATATACTATAGAGATGGACATCCTGATTATATACTATCGATATTCAATACTAAGATTGACTTAGGATATTAAAAACTCAAGAAATTTGTTTCACTTGTCAACCTTATTTGGCCATTCAATGATCTTCAAGACATGAGATTATAAGAGGACCCATGCGAATGGCCGCCAGGAAAGATGATGTCACTTGTACAAATTATGATGCGCAAAAATTTTGATGTCTTGCATAGTTCAAGTTCCAATTTCAAAGGTATAGTCTCTCCATGTCCAGGGCAGGTTTAATTTTCAAAGGTATAGTTCCTCCACGTCCAGGGGTTTCAAGGTTCTGTGAAGCTACCTAAAACTTGGAAAAATCCTAAAACTATGCCCCTTGGATTTTTGGACTTTTTTGCTTTACAAGATTTCGTTAACATTCAAAGGATCGAGGCGAAAACATTGACTTATCCATCGAATTTTTTCAAATTTAAAAAACTGTATGTACAAAATCCTTTTGGAGGGAACTTATTTTCACTTATGTGGCGATTTAGAAGTTTGATGTAGCTTATTTACACTTATTTTCCTAGACTTGCTTTCATCACATAAAGTTATATTATCTACACACAACTTTCTTTCCTTTTTGAAACATATCAAAGTTCTCTTTGGTGTTTCATTTCCCCGACTTTGGGGGTATGCTAGTTTTATTGTTGTTCCACATGGCATACTTTATTTTTATAATTGTGCATTACTAAATACTATGCTTTGTTTCTGATAATTTCATATGTCGTATCAATAGTTGTTTATGGTCCAAAATTTTGGTATTGGTTCTATGGCATGTGGATAGACTTAATGTGGTTGGCTTAGACATGGGGACCAAATTTACTATTTACTCAGTTAACATGGTATACTATGTTTGGAATTTATCAATATTATGATTCATCTTTTGGTGGAAGTATTGAGAAGAACATTCTACTTGACCCATGAATTAATTCTCTTGAAATGCCTTACTGACTGTGAATCATTTTTAAATATGTACAAGGAACTCTATACACAGCTGGGATATTAAGCCACTAACATGAGAAAATGTCCAAAATCTCCTAGCAGCTTAGAAAACTAGCAATTGCCCGAAAAGGTGCAATAAAATGCCGAAGGGATTTATAGTTGTCCATAATACTAAACAATGAAAATATCCTTCAAGGAACAAAACAACCCTGGATTAAAGAGGTGTAAGTCATAAAAAGAATCATTCATCAAGTCTTGGGAGAAAATGGAGCAATTTGAAAACATCACTGTTCACCTCCAACAAATCAAAACAAGAATACACTAAACTGATTTAATATATACAAGTGTATAGTAGTTTTTAGAAGTAATATTAAATTTTAGATTTTTTGAAACAAAATTCTCAATTAGTTGTTAGCAAGAATATGTTGATCTCATTCAAAATTCCATATTTCATATAGAGCTCTTTTGTACTTAAAATCACACCAAAAAGTTTACCTATGAAAATAGTCAAACATAAATGTAAATTAGCTCTAATGATTTATAATAATATTTTTTTAAAGTAATAAATGCAAGCCATATTCTACATATTCCCTAATAACATTAACTTAACTTGCACAAATATATTGAGTCATAACACAAAATGGTTCTTAAGCATGAAATTCCATTTTCAGATAGAATAAAATAAAAAATATAGTCATCTAAGAAATTTGTAATTGTTATACTCCAAGGAGTTAAGGACTAACAAAAGAAAATAGAGCCTTCATAAGTTACCACAAAAAGTATCCTCGGTCCTAACTAT